>JAIXMR010000114.1:0-86644 GCA_025677835.1 Sporodiniella umbellata | reverse complement strand
GTAGTCGTTCTTTATAGCTAAAAGTGGATTATCCCTGTAAATCTGACGAGGATGTTTTCTCTTTGTTAATTAGATGTGGTACTTTCGGTACGGTCTTATTACGGGTGGACTGTCTAGGTCTCAAAGTACAAAGAGGAATACTTAACAAGGTATGTACTACGTCTGTGTTATAAATCTTATATGGACATACCTTGATATGGGTAGTTGACTAGGTACGGTAAGTAGTGCATATAGTTACGACCGATTAGAAAATACAGAGATGCTTCAGTTTTAGCGATGCACCAAGATCGTCTGGATTTCGTTTTTTTTTTTTTTTTCCTGTATCTGATATTCTTTTAATTTACGGTACTCCATCCAGTCACTGCACTACGTTAAGTATTTTGTTTCTTCTCAAATTACTTCCTTCCTTATGCTAAACTAAGATCTTTTACCAAATCTTCCTTAAATTTTAGATTTAGTAGTCGAGGAAATCTAATCTTTATTGGATATCTTATATTTAAATATTTTAGAACGTTTCTCACAAGACTACCTTCATACTTGATGTGTACTTCAAGGTGTCAGGCTTTAACTTAATAAAGTAGCTTCTATTTCAAAAAATAATAATAATAATAGTTAAAAAAGAATGTTTTTTTTTTTTAAAAAAAAAACAGGTGCAAGTTGCCAGAATGATAGAGTACAAAGCCTCGTACGTTAACTGTTTATCGCCATTGAAAAGTACAAACATTTTAGGCGCTCCTGAGACAATGTCAGTCGGTTGGCAACTTTTGCTTATTTTAAAGATGTTACTGTAAAGGCCAGTTTTATCACTTTTTTCTTTGAAAACAACTACGATAAGCGTTTCAGTTTATGTACTTTTATATATATTTTTGGGTAAGACAAGCTTATTGAAAGTTTATTTGTTTGTATATTCTGATAAATTCAGAAATAAAAGAGATAAAAGAGAATGTCTTTTTCTATGAAATTGCTATTTCATACACTGTAACCGCATTAGCAAGCGGAAAGAAAACCTATGCGTGATATGACGAGTTTGGCCATATTACTGGCTTTAATTTCAATATGAAACTTTTTTGTTATAAATAAAGTATAAATATAAGTGAAAGGTTTAATGATATATGTATTTGATGATTGTACAAGTAAAAAAAAAAATTTTTTTGGCTATGGTTTTATTTATATTTTTTTTTTCAGCATGTGCTAAAAATAAAATAAAAAGACCTTAGATAATCGGCTGAGTCTTTTGAATAGCTAGCCATAGCAAAACTCTTGTTGTCTACTTGAAAAAAAAAAAAAAAGAGCCTAGAAGCACAGGACAATGAAGACAAAAAAAAAGATATATGCCCTAGTCTTAGGTGATTAAAAACAGCCACTGTGTTAGTGTTTTGACTAATGGTTGGTTGGTTTGTATCTATTTCTTTCTTTTGAATACACTCAAGGCTTCTATTATGTGATAATTAGAAAAAAGCGACAGGTAGTATAGAAATACTGTGTACGCATAGCAAGTGTCTTATTCAAAGGTATGCGCTGATATGTTGAGGTATTATGTTTAAATTGTTGGAATCAATAGAATCTAGCAAGCCCCGAAGCAAATAAAAAATAAGAAAGTATAGAGAGAGAAAGCATATAAAGGCAATAAAAATGAATGAAAGTTTTTTTTTTTTTTTTCTTCTTGGTCAGTTAAAGTTTTGGTTTACTTTCCAACCCTTTCTGTAGTAAACCAACCGTATGCTCAGCAGAACCCCAACTGGATTGAAAACCAAACCCACCATGACCATAGGCATGTGTTATCAACACCTTATGCCCTTGTTTTGTTCCTAATTCATAGTGTTTAGATAAAAAAAAAAAAGGGTCTTCTATAAAAGATCCTTACGCATGATTTCGTTTTCGAAGCGAGGACCTCCTTTTCGAGAGGGTCTTAGCCCTACATTGAGAGAAAGGATTTGGAAAGGGCCATACTCAACGAGTTCAGGGCAAATTTGAGTGGTGGATTGGATGATACGAGCAGTATGATCGCCCTGAGGAAAAGGGTCGGATTTATTTTTCTCATGGGTTCCACCCAAGATGACAGTACCATCTGCACGTGGGATTATGTAGGTAATACCCTGAGAATGAACCCGAGTAATGGTACGTCGAATCGGCCGTTGGGTTCGGACGGTGATTGTTTGTCCGCGTGTGGGAAATAGTTGACGATCTCCTACTAACTTTTGTGCTCCTAAACCAGTACAATTCACCACGGCATCCACTCGCTCATGGTATGTCTCCAGAAAATGTTGCATATCTCGCAATACGACCTGACGTTCAAGCATGCCACCCAATTTTTTAAACTGTGATGCCAGCCATTTCAAATAGACGGGTGAATTGATTAAAACTGTTTAGGATAGCTTTCTACCATGAGTCATGCTGGGGGTTTTTTTTTTTTTTTTTTTTTTTCGATACTCTGATTTACCTGTGGTATAAACATGGCCTACACTAGCACCTAACTTTAACAACTCGTCTTCTTTGTCTATCAATTTAAACTATGCAAACTTTAATACTTCCGAAAATGAAAAGAGATCATACATCTTTTACTACATGCTGGAACCATGGTTGGACATTTGACATTGTTTGTTCTTGGTAGTAGTCATAGCTTGGAGCTAATATGACACCTGTTTCTAAAGAGTCATATTGTTTTGCGATACTATATAAAGCATTGTATCCAACGGTATCCAATTCTAGTATGTATATGAATATCAGGTTCGATGTATATATCTTTACCTTGTAGAAATTGGTTATCTCCAGCCATGGTTCTCCAATGAGCTCCTAAAAGAGAGGATAAGCAGACCGTCCAAAAGATGTGTATATAGATTACCAGCATAAGGAGAAGTGTATTGGATATCAAGGTCTCCAGGCATATGTTGTGCAATGACTTTGACATGTTTGTATCCTCTTTGCTTTAAAACAAGAGCTGTAGTTAATCCAATAACACCAGCTCCAATCACTACAATATAGCTTTCAGACATGTTCAAATTTTTTTTTTTTTTTTTTTTTTTTAAAGAAAAAAGAAAAGGTTCGCTTTGACAATCAAGTTTTATACCTAAAGCAATCACTTATTAAAAAAAGTCATTTTGAAACCCCATGAGTTGGACAAAAGACGTCCATGAAAAGGTTACACAGACCTTGGTATGCTTTGTATTGTTTATTGTTAAAAAGGTATATACATTTTATCCATAGATTGTCTCGAGAACACTTCATGTTGGAATCTAACCAAAGATCTACTTAGCTTTTTATGTTGACCTGTTGATAGTTATAATTATTGTGTTTACTTTTTTAAAGAATCATTTTCTTGACTGAGCCTTTCTACTTCACATAGTAGTTCCTGTTGCATATTTTTTAAATGTTGAAGTTGTTGTACGGCTAAAATAGAACTCTATATCAATTTTGGTTTGGTCTCTCCTGTTCGTAGCTTACTTTTTGTCAATAAGGCAGCTTTACTCATCTTTTTATTAGCGCAGCCTGGCAAATGACCTTTAAGTTCATCGAATCCATCTTTAATCTGTGCTCTTCTTCTCTGTTCGGATTGAATATGAATTTGTCTACGTATTTCTGTGTTGGACGCACTAAGGAGACAATCTTAGCTGTGTGTGTGTGTGTGTGTGTGTGTGTGTGTGAACGTAAACTTTCTTTACCCTTCGTCTTCTGAGGTTGTTCTTTTACGTCTTGTACGCCCTGTTTTTCTTTCGTATGTTTCTTTTGAATATTCTAAAAATTCTGTATGATAGAATTCAGTTGGCACTGATGTAGCACGGGAAATCACGTTTTGTGCTCGCGTTTCTAAAGAAGTATATTAGAAAAAAAAATTTTTTTACCTCTTTTTTCTTTTTTTTTTTTTTTTTAACCTGGAAAATAATCTTGTGTGTCTTGTTTTGGTCTTGGTTCATCTGCCATCATAGATCGATAGCTGGTAGTAGACAATAAAATTTCGCTCATAGTTGTAGGCTGAAAAAAAAAAAAAAGTATATATAGTAAAAATGAAAGGAATTAGATGGATAAAGGAAGGTAAAGGATTAGTGTTTTTTTCTAGCTTTTCAAAAAGAAAAAGAAAAAGTGGCGTTAAAAAGTGAAAAAAAAAAAAAAAAAAAAAAGAAAAAGAAACTAAATAGAATAATTGTTTGGCCAAAGATCCCATACATTACAATGGTCATTTTAAACAGCCGATTTCTATTTTTTTTTTTCTCGGGGGGAACTTTTATGTGAAAACGTTTCTTATCAATTGAAAACATTGGTAAGCTTTAAAATACAAAAAGGAGGCCAAGCACAATAAGGGAGGGAGGGATGTTCAAGAGGACGGTTTATTAAAGTAAGTAAGCCTTCGTTTATTTTTTTTTTTAAAAAAAAAAAAAGAAAAAGAAAAAGGGAGAATGCAAAGGGTACCCAAAAACTCGGATGAAGCGTGTTAGTTATTATTAAAAATAAGGGAAGAAAAAGGCTAGAATTCTATTTATCGATTAGTGTCAAAAGAGTATTTATAAAACAAGGAGAAAGCTCTGCCTGGAGGTTATTATTCAAGCGGCAGAACAGAATTGTTACTTTCTAGGGGTTTCCCTAAAGATACCTAAAAGGAAATAAGAGCTTGAAAGCTATGAGGAAGGCAATAAGCAGATTTTGAATGTTTGAAAAAAAAAAAAAAAAAAAAAAAGACAGAAAACCTATCTCCTTGGCGACTCATATTAATAAATATTAATAATAATGTTTTTATTAATAAACAGGAAAAAGAAGATCTTAAAAGGGATAATTTGAAAGGTTCTATAAAGATAGTATGTGTCTAATTTGACTGCATAAGCTCAATACAAGATCTTGCTACAGGTGTGATTGATGCATATCTGCGATGTTGTTTAAGATGTTTGTTGACTCT
Source organism: Sporodiniella umbellata (assembly GCA_025677835.1). Classification (NCBI taxonomy): domain Eukaryota; kingdom Fungi; phylum Mucoromycota; class Mucoromycetes; order Mucorales; family Rhizopodaceae; genus Sporodiniella; species Sporodiniella umbellata. The sequence goes on along the minus strand of JAIXMR010000114.1, from coordinate 81,759 downwards.
TTAAAAAAAAAAAAAAAAGCATGTAGAAGCCTCGTGATTTGCTTTACAGAAGCAAAGGAGACAAGAAAAGAAAAGTTCAAGAAAGCCAAATAGTTTAAGAGTGAACAAGTGAGGAGAGAGAGCTTTTAATTAAGGTTGTGTGTTCAAGGCGTGACTCCAAAAAAGTTTTAAGCATTTTTTTTTTTTTTTTTTTTTTGTATAGCTTGCAATCCTGACATCATGTTTATCGTTCTAATTTTTTTTTATTTCTATTTTTTCTTTTTTTCTTTTCTAATTATTGTTACTTTCAATGAAACTCAAAAAGCTCTTTTCGCCAAAACCTAAAGAAAACAAAGAATCCAAGCCAAAGCACATACCACAGAGAGATTCGACACGGTCTTCCATGTCTTTGTCTTTTAGTCGAAGGCTTAAGAAAAGACCGAGTTCGATTACCACCCAGCCTTCAATCCCTTTTGAACAAGACAAGATGGAATTTCCTGCTACGCCCTCTCCTTCAGACGGTAAGCAAACGAAAAAAAAGTTTTTGTTGGTGCGTATTTCTTATGTTTTTTGGCAGATGATTCTTCGCCCTGTAGTACAAAAAATGACATACGACAGCAAAGAGAAAACATGTATAAAGATCATTCGATTGAACGCTTGGAATCTTTGGTGGAAGCATGTCAACAAAAGAATGAGTTTCTCAAAAGCCGACTAGAGGCGTATGAGCTGATGGAAGAACAGATCCGGGCTCTATTGGGCGACGACACAGACCATGCGCCTCTTGTCTCTTTGTGTACAAAATACGCCGAGGAGAAGAAGGAACTTCAGGAGGCTCTGAACTCGGGTCGGAACCAATGGACGCAGGACGTTGATAGGCTCAGACAGGAAACCAACACCGAACATGAAGCGGCGATCGATGACTTGAGGGCTGAGCTCGACACACTTTCCCAAAGCTACCAAACCCTTACAGAGGACCATCAACACCTCTTGGATCAGACAGACTTACTCAAGCAAGAAGCCGTCGCCCATCGGTCCGCTTACGATGCTTTGCAGTTACAATCTCAAAAGGAAATAGCTCAAGCCGCTCAAAGTGCCACCGTCGAATACAAGCATCGATTGGCCGCAAAAGATCAGGAACTCGAACATCTCGCTGGCCAATACGCTCTCTCGCTCCAGAAACAACGCCAGCTCGATATTCAACTCAAAACACAGGCCGAGCATGAAAAATCGGCTCTTCAAAAACAGGGGGACGTGCTGGGAAAACAAATCGAGCGACATCAACAAGAAATTGTCCGTCTTCAATCACTCCATCGTCCAAACACTTCACGAACAAAAAGCACCCAACAAGAGGAACTCATGAAAATGCACACAAAAGCTCAACTCGGTCTGATCGAATACCTTGAAGGGGAAGATGATGTATTGCAAGCCATGACTCGATTTAAAAAACAACTGGAAACAGATCTTCTTTAACCTACTTTCCTATACCATCTTGTTACAGTATATACATGTGTATTCCATTCTCTCTCTTTTTTTTTTTTTTTTTTTTTTTAGGTCGACCATCAAATAAAAACAATAATAATGTCACCCTTAAATACATAGTTAACGTCTTTTGTGATACCTTTGTCCTACACTACATCGTTCTCAAAGATCATGTATTGATCTGCTTAGGAAGGCCAATGAAAAAATCAGACCTTTTCTTAATTAAGCATCATTAGGAGTGCATAAGAAAGCATCTCTAACCGAACCTTTATTATCATTATTATCATTACCTGTGTCAATGCAGGAGGCTTGTTTTAAAGCGTGTGTAAAAGTACAACCCTTTTTTTTTTTTGTTTTTGTTTATTAGACCAAACCTAAAGAATGCTTCCATGATACGGCTTGGTCTCATAATCGTATGTTCTATCATATTCGCTTTGAGCATGAAATGCATGATAGCATTTCTCACAAAAATAACAAGGAGAGCATCCACTCAGAACATCGCCTGTGGTCACATATCTACACGTAAAAAAAAAAGCGATGAAAAAGTTTGCGTGTACATGTAGTTTAACATACGAAGAAGGAAAGATGGTACACATGGAGCATTTATATCGAACATATTTCACTGTACCAATAGTTTTAGGAAATTCTTCCAGAACTTCATCTTCATTGGGGGACAACAACCGCATGTCTTTGAACATAAACATATGTTCGCACGCTTCACCATGTATAAACGCAAAGGGGCGTTCGAGCTCGATTGTGATGTTTTCCAACACCACATCTGCCATGGCCTTAGTCGTGTATCGAAACCTTTCCAAATCCACTCCCTTCTGTTCAAGCCAGCGATCGATCATGCCTTGATAAATATCTTGGCCAATGGCGCGAGTGTCAATATAAAACACATGGTCTACATAAAACATCCCTGCTGTCTCTCGCTTGCTGGCTTGATCTATCATGGCGGCCTTTTCTTGTTCTCTGCCCATCTTTCCCAATAGATCGGTAAGACATCCAATACTATCTCTTAGCGCACTCATTTTGTTCGTACTCAGTATCTCAATCTCCTGTATTTTTTTTGTCGCGTTGTCTTTGGCGTATACACTCACGGTAATCAACGATCGTTGACATTCTTCCCACTTTTTTTCAAAAAAAAAAAAAAAAAATTGTATTTCAGTATGCTTTCATCCCCTCCTTTTTTTTCTTTGAATCGCTTACTTTCTCTTCTTTTCGTATGGCCACCGGCAACTAGATCAAATACAGGGTAAGCATGTGTGTCTGCATATATAGATATATATATATATATATATATATATATATATGTGTGTGGCTTACTTCAGACACAGTCGAGTAAAAAGAAGGGTATTCATGCTGTCTGGCTAAAAGTGTATAGAGATGAGATGGTCTAGAGAGACCAATCAATCATCAACATCGCCTCCCTCTTTCTTTCTATCTATCTTTCTCTTTTTTTTTTTTACCCTACGGATTTAAGTGTACTGTGATAGACCGAGTTGGACAAATCATCCAAAAAATCCTGAAGATGATCCTCCTGATCGACGTCGGTATTGATCGATTCCTCAGGTTGTGAGGTGGTGATTTCTTTGATGTACAGCCTTCTTTTAGGTGGCTGTGGGTTTACAAAGCCTTCTTGGCTCGTTTCTGTCTCTTGCCAAAACTCATGTTCCATCACTCGTGTTGACTTGACATCCCGTGCTTGAGGTCGCCGATCGATCAAGGTTTCTAAAAGTGGTCGAATACGTGAAATCTTGACATTGGTCTTGTTGATCGTATGATGAACATCAAACGATACTTGGGCCATCAACTCGGGATCTTGGAATAACTCTGGGCGAACCGCTAATGTTTCAGTACTGGCCAAACTAATCGTACACGTTATTTAACCTCCCCCCTCCTCAAAAAAAAAAAAAAAAACAATAATTCTTGATTACTTTGTGAGCTCTTGGAGTTTTCGTCTTTTAGACTGGAATTCTGGGCTATTTTCCTTTAGACTTTGTTGTTTAAAGATTCGATTAAACTCAATTTGTAACGAAAGAGGGGAAGTCATTTCAATAGGATAATAACACTAGAAAAAAAAAAAAAAAAAAAACAGCTTGTTTATCAAAAGGTATTCTGTTTTTTTTTTTTTTTTTTTTTTGAAGACTTTGTTTTGGACTTTTTTAAATTTCAAAGGGTATCTCTCCGCCCCCTTTGAGAAGTAGAACCTTTTAACCTTTAGCGTATACCCATTATGTCTACTTTACAGATACATTTTATGTTGCGCCTATACTGGCCAGGACCCTCCCCTCCTTGATGTCGTTTTGACTTGGTATTACAAAAACTACTGTTGGATGTGCCCTCAAAAACAGTGCCTTTGAGATGTATCCATTGTTTCTTGGAAGCTCTTTGTATTTACATAGAGGAATAGCTTTTATAGTCAGAAGCTATGTCTTTTAAGGTTTTTTTTTTTCTAATGTTCTTTTTTCGTACTAAAGATTGTAGTAGAGAGAACATAGTTTTTCCTAAAATATCAAAACTAAAGCATACGCAAACTCCCAAGTATCGAGACACCCAAGCTTAATGACTTTAAGACATTTACTTTTGACGATGAATAAATTGTGATTTGGTCATAAACCAAGGATAGGGTAACTGCTAATAAGCCTTTTTTTTTTTTTTTTTTTTTTTTACTTTATTTTGCAATAATGCTCTAAACTCTTTTTCAATGATGAATAGATCAAGTGTACGTCTTTTCTTGATAGGTGTTTTTTTTATTATAGAGTTACTCTATCTGTAGCCTACGATGTCTATACTACAGCGGACTTTTGTTTTTAATCTTTCTGCTTTTGAAATGACAGCACGACAAAAAAAAAAAAAAAAAAAATTGTTACGCAGCCTACTGACATTTTTTTTTCTCTTTTTTATATTTAAAAAAACAAGTATAATCTGTAAAAAGGTTTACTTTTTGGTAAATAGTAGATTCTTATAAATACAACTATGAACAATAGGCTCATTTCAACTTTTAAACCAAAAAAAACTTTATTAAGTTTAGGATCTCTCTTTTTTTTTTTTTTTTTCTTTTTTTTTTAAATGAGCAACGATCCCAATTTCCCGGTTCCAGTGGGTGGGGTTCCATCTCCTTATTCCCAGCATTACGACCAGTATGCCTATGAATCCAACCAATACGTTGAAAGAACCGAAGAAGAAAAAATGAGAGAAAAAGCCAGAAAATGGCAACAACTACAGAATAAACGTTATGGTGAAAAAAGAAAGTTTGGTAAATATTATGGAAACACGTAAAAAAAAAAAAAAACAAGACTAAAAAAAATTTAAAAAGGATTCATCGAACATGAAAAATCAGACATGCCACCTGAACACTTGAGAAAGATTGTGAAGGATCATGGTGATATGACTGCAAAGAAATTCAGACATGACAAACGCATTTACCTTGGTGCTCTCAAATACGTTCCCCACGCTGTATTGAAGTTACTTGAAAACATGCCCATGCCTTGGGAACAAGTAAGAGAAGTAAGCGTTCTTTACCACATTACAGGTGCCATCACATTTGTCAACGAAATCCCCTGGGTTATCGAACCTGTTTATATTGCACAATGGGGCTCTATGTGGATCATGATGCGTAGAGAAAAGCGTGACCGTAGACATTTTAAGCGTATGCGTTTCCCACCATTTGATGATGAAGAGCCACCTCTCGATTACGGCGATAATATTATGGATGTTGAACCTCTTGAGGCCATTCAAATGGAGTTGGACGAAGAAGAAGATCATGCAATTTATGATTGGTTTTACGACAATAAGCCGCTGATCGACTCAAAGTTTGTAAACGGGCCTACTTACCGCAAGTGGCGTTTGGATTTACCCATCATGTCTACCCTGTACCGTATGGCTCGTCAATTGCTTTCAGACTTGACCGATAAAAACTACTTTTATCTATTTGACCTCAACTCGTTCTTTACTGCCAAGGCATTGAGTATGGCTATTCCTGGCGGCCCCAAGTTTGAACCTCTTTACCGCGATCTAGATACAGCCGATGACGATTGGAATGAATTCAACGATATCAACAAAATCATCATCCGCCAGCCAGTACGTACCGAATACAAGATTGCTTTTCCTTTCCTGTACAACTCTCTTCCTCGCAGTGTGTTTGTGTCTTGGTACCACTATCCTACCGTAGTCTATGTTCGTAGCGAAGACCCTGATCTTCCTGCTTTCTACTTTGACCCCATCATCAACCCCATCTCATCTCGTACCCTTCATGGTGCTGGTACTCAACACGAAGACGAGATTTTTGGTGATGAAGAAGAGGACACCGAGTTCCAGCTACCTACACGCGTCACACCTTTCTTGGACCAAACAGACCTATACACAGACAATACAGCGAACGCAATCGCTCTCTACTGGGCCCCCCATCCCTTCGACAAGAGATCAGGCAGAACCCGCCGTGCTCAAGACGTACCTCTGGTCAAAAATTGGTATCTTGAGCACTGTCCTCCGGAACAACCTGTCAAGGTTCGTGTTTCCTATCAAAAACTGCTCAAATGTTACGTCTTGAACGCCCTTCGCCAGCGTCCTCCCAAGGCTCTCAACAAGAAATATCTTTTCCGTAGTCTCAAGTCTACTAAATTTTTCCAAACCACACAAATTGATTGGGTCGAAGCTGGTCTACAGGTCTGTCGTCAAGGTTACAACATGCTGAATCTTCTGATTCACAGAAAGAATCTGAACTATCTTCACTTGGATTATAACTTCAACTTGAAACCCGTCAAGACTCTGACCACTAAAGAAAGAAAGAAGTCTCGGTTCGGTAACGCTTTCCATCTCTGTAGAGAAATCTTGCGTTTGACAAAACTGGTCGTTGATGCCCATGTCCAATACCGTCTGGGCAATGTCGATGCCTTCCAGTTGGCCGATGGTCTTCAGTACATCTTTGCTCACGTGGGTCAACTCACCGGTATGTACCGTTACAAGTACCGTTTGATGAGACAGATTCGTATGTGTAAAGATCTGAAGCACTTGATCTACTACCGTTTCAATACAGGTCCAGTCGGTAAAGGTCCCGGTGTCGGTTTCTGGGCTCCTGGATGGAGAGTGTGGCTTTTCTTTATGAGAGGTATCGTGCCTCTTCTCGAACGATGGTTGGGTAACTTGCTTGCTCGTCAATTTGAAGGAAGACATTCCAAGGGTATTGCTAAAACGGTGACAAAACAACGTGTAGACTCCCACTACGATCTGGAACTGAGAGCTGCTGTGTTGCATGATATTATGGATGCCATGCCTGAAGGCATCAAGGGTAACAAATCACGTACTATTCTTCAACACCTTTCTGAAGCTTGGAGAGCTTGGAAAGCAAACATCCCCTGGAAAGTACCTGGTATGCCTGCACCTATCGAAAACATGATTTTGCGTTATATCAAATCCAAGGCCGATTGGTGGACAAGCGTGGCTCATTATAACCGTGAACGTATCCGTCGTGGTGCGACCGTTGACAAAACTATCTGCCGTAAAAACTTGGGTCGTTTGACCCGTCTCTGGCTCAAGGCAGAGCAAGAACGTCAGCACAACTACCTTAAAGATGGTCCTTATATCACGGCTGAAGAGGCTATCGCTATTTACACATCTACTGTTCACTGGTTAGAAAGCAGAAAATTCTCCCCCATTCCATTCCCTCCTCTTTCTTACAAACACGATACAAAACTCCTTATTCTTGCTTTGGAACGTCTACGTGAAGCTTACAGCGTCCAAGGTCGTTTAAACCAAAGTCAAAGAGAGGAGTTGGGCCTAATCGAACAAGCTTACGATAACCCGCATGAGGCTCTTTCCCGTATCAAACGTCTGCTCTTGACTCAACGTGCATTCAAAGAAGTCGGCATAGAATTCATGGATCTTTACTCCCATTTGATTCCTGTGTACGATATCGAACCTCTCGAAAAGATTACAGATGCTTACCTTGATCAATACCTCTGGTACGAAGCTGACAAGCGCCATCTCTTCCCCGCATGGATCAAGCCCTCTGATTCTGAACCTCCACCTTTGTTGGTCTACAAGTGGTGTCAAGGAATCAATAACTTGACAGAAGCTTGGGAAACTTCTGAAGGTCAATGTAACGTAATGATGGAAACCAGTTTCAGTCGCGTCTATGAAAAGATTGATCTTACTCTTCTTGGACGTCTTTTGCGTCTTATTCTTGATCATAATCTTGCCGATTACGCTACCGCCAAGAATAACGTTGTATTGAATTACAAGGACATGAACCATGTCAACGCCTTTGGTTTGATTCGTGGTCTTCAATTTGCTTCGTTTGTGTTCCAATACTACGGTCTTGTTCTGGATCTTTTGGTCTTGGGTCTTCATCGCGCTAGTGAAATGGCCGGTCCTCCCTTGATGCCTAACGATTTCTTACAGTACCGCGATGTTGAAACCGAAACGCGCCATCCTATTCGTCTGTACTCTCGTTATGTTGACCGTATCCATATCTTCTTCCGCTTTACTGCTGATGAAGCCAGAGATCTCATTCAACGTTATCTTACTGAACATCCAGATCCCAACTTTGAAAACATTGTTGGCTACAACAATAAAAAGTGCTGGCCTCGCGATTGCCGTATGCGCTTGATGAAACACGACGTTAACTTGGGTCGCGCTGTCTTTTGGGATATCAAGAACCGTCTGCCCCGTTCCTTGACCACCATCGAGTGGGAGAACAGTTTCGTAAGTGTATACTCGAAAGACAACCCAAATCTGTTGTTCTCTATGTGTGGTTTCGAAATCCGTATCTTGCCCAAGATCAGAAGTCTTACTGAGGAATTCACACTCAAGGATGGTGTTTGGAACTTGATTAACGAACAAACTAAGGAAAGAACTGCTCAAGCCTACTTGCGTGTAGATCAAGAATCCATGGACCGTTTCCATAACCGTATTCGTCAAATCTTGATGGCCTCTGGCAGTACCACCTTCAGTAAGATTGCCAACAAATGGAACACAGCCTTGATTGGTTTGATGACCTACTACCGTGAAGCGGTTGTCCACACCCGTGAATTGCTCGACTTGTTGGTCAAATGTGAAAACAAGATTCAAACCCGTGTCAAGATTGGCCTCAACTCTAAAATGCCTTCTCGTTTCCCTCCCGTGGTCTTTATGACTCCTAAAGAACTGGGCGGTCTGGGTATGTTGTCTATGGGTCATATCTTGATTCCCCAATCAGATCTCCGTTGGTCCAAGCAAACCGAGACTGGTATCACTCACTTCCGTTCTGGTATGAGCCACGACGAAGATACTTTGATTCCCAACCTGTATCGTTACATTCAATCATGGGAATCTGAATTTGTTGACTCTCAACGTGTATGGGCTGAATATGCCCTGAAGCGTCAAGAAGCTAATGCCCAAAATAGACGTTTGACTCTGGAAGATTTGGAAGATGCCTGGGATCGTGGTATTCCTCGTATCAACACCCTGTTCCAAAAGGACAGACATACTTTGGCTTACGATAAGGGTTGGCGTGTACGTACTGACTTTAAGCAATTCCAAGTTTTAAAGAACAATCCATTCTGGTGGACTCATCAACGCCATGACGGTAAACTGTGGAACTTGAACAATTATCGTACAGATATGATTCAAGCTCTTGGTGGTGTAGAAGGTATTTTGGAGCATACCTTGTTCAAGGGTACCTACTTTACTTCTTGGTTGGGTCTTTTCTGGGAAAAGGCCTCTGGTTTCGAAGAATCAATGAAATACAAGTAAGTCCAATCGTACGTAAAAGTTAACCTTTTGCTAACTTTTTTAACCACAGGAAATTGACAAATGCCCAACGATCCGGTTTGAACCAAATTCCTAATCGTCGTTTCACTCTTTGGTGGTCTCCTACTATCAATCGTGCGAACGTCTATGTCGGTTTCCAAGTCCAACTTGATTTGACCGGTATTTTCATGCACGGTAAGATTCCTACTCTGAAAATCTCGCTTATTCAGATCTTCCGTGCTCACTTGTGGCAGAAGATTCACGAAGCTTTGACTATGGATTTTGCTCAAGTATTCGATCGTGAGTTAGAAGCCCTTCAAATTGAAACTGTACAAAAGGAAACCATTCACCCTAGAAAGTCATACAAGATGAACTCTTCAGCCTCCGATATTTTGCTGTTTGCAGCCTACAAGTGGCCTGTATCCCGCCCATCTTTGTTAAACGACCCCAAGGATGTAATGGAAGGCCCTACAACGACAAAGTACTGGTTAGATATTCAATTGAGATGGGGTGATTTCGATTCCCATGATGTTGAAAGATACACACGTGCCAAGTTCTTGGATTACACAACTGACAACATGAGTATCTATCCGTCACCTACTGGTCTTATGGTTGGTATTGATTTGGCCTACAACATGTATTCTGCTTATGGTAATTGGATTCCTGGTATGAAGCCTTTGGTACAGCAGGCTATGGCTAAGATCATGAAGGCTAATCCTGCTCTTTACGTTCTTCGTGAACGTATTCGTAAGGCTTTGCAACTCTATTCATCTGAACCTACCGAACCCTACCTGTCTTCTACCAACTATGGCGAACTATTCAGCAACCAAATCATTTGGTTTGTGGATGATACCAACGTATATCGTGTCACTATCCACAAAACATTTGAAGGTAACTTGACTACCAAACCCATTAACGGTGCCATTTTCATCTTCAACCCTCGTACCGGTCAGCTCTTCTTGAAGATCATTCACACCTCAGTATGGGCTGGTCAGAAGCGTTTGGGTCAATTGGCCAAATGGAAGACTGCAGAAGAAGTTGCCGCTTTGATTCGTTCTTTGCCTGTTGAAGAACAGCCCAAGCAGATCATTGTGACCAGAAAGGGTATGTTGGATCCTTTAGAAGTCCACTTGCTTGATTTCCCCAACATTGTTATCAAGGGTAGTGAACTTCAATTACCTTTCCAAGCTTGTTTGAAGGTTGAGAAGTTTGGTGATTTGATTTTGAAGGCTACCGAGCCCCAGATGGTTTTGTTTAACTTGTATGATGACTGGTTGAAGGCTTTCTCCTCTTACACTGCTTTCTCTCGTTTGGTTTTAATTTTGCGTGCACTCCATGTGAACAACGACAAGACCAAGATGATTTTGAGACCTGACAGAAGCACTATCACTGAACCCCACCACATCTGGCCAACGCTGACTGATGAAGAATGGGCCAAGGTGGAAGTACAGTTGAAGGATCTGATTTTGGCTGATTACGGTAAGAAGAACAACGTCAACGTTGCCTCTCTTACACAATCCGAAATCCGTGATATCATCTTGGGTATGGAAATCCAAGCACCTTCTCTTCAACGTCAACAAATCGCTGAAATTGAAAAGCAAACCAAGGAGCAATCCCAATTGACAGCTGTCACCACAAAGACCCGTAATATCCACGGTGACGAAATGATTGTTACAACTACCAGTAACTACGAACAAGCCACGTTCTCTAGTAAGACAGAATGGCGTATCCGTGCTATTTCAGCTACCAATTTGCATTTGAGAACCAATCATATCTACGTCAACTCTGATGATATCAAAGAAAACACATATACTTATGTGATGCCAAAGAACGTACTGAAGCGATTTATTACTATCTCCGATTTGCGTACCCAAATCTCTGGTTTCTTGTATGGTGTCAGTCCTGCCGACGCTCCTAATGTAAAAGAAATTCGTTGCGTGGTTATTCCTCCTCAGTGGGGTACACATCAAACTGTTCATTTGCCCAACACACTCCCTGAGCACGAACATTTGGAAGACCTGGAGCCTTTGGGATGGATTCATACACAACCTCAAGAACTGATGAACATCTCACCTCAAGATGTCACTACACATGCCAAACTACTAGCCAACAATAGGGCTTGGGACGGTGAAAAGACTGTGACCTTAACCTGTTCGTTCACACCTGGTTCATGCTCGTTGACTGCATACAAGCTGTCCCCTGCCGGCTTTGAATGGGGTAAGACTAATGTAGATCCTGGAAGTCAGCCCCAAGGCTACTTCCCTACACATGGTGAAAAGGTACAGATTCTGTTATCTGACCGATTCCTTGGCTACTTTATGGTACCTTCTGATGTTTGGAATTACAACTTTATGGGTGCTCAATTCAACGCTAACATGAACTACAAACTCACATTGGATGTACCTAAAGAATTTTATCACGAATCCCACCGTGCTGCCCATTTCATGAACTTCAGTAGTGAGACAGAGGCCACCGCTGAGGCTGACATCGAGGACGCATTTGCTTAAAAAAGAAAACATTAATTGTAAAATAAAATCATATATTGTTCAAACTGATACAAAGTTTCAAAAGCCTATGATAATAACCCTCTATGATATTGAAGTAAGGATGTTTATTTTGATAGTTTTATTATATCCATGGCCATAAAGTTGATATTAAACAAAATTTTGAAATGATTAACATTCTGAATTTTCGAATTCAAGAAAACACTGTCTCAAAAATGCACAAGACTTGAAGTTTAATCAGAACGTTGTTATCAACGTAGTATTACATACTGGCCTATCCTATGTTTTCTTTTAATTGTAACTACTATAAAGGGAGGGGGGTCTAGTCTCAATAGAAAAAACCGCAGTCTCGGTAAGGTAAGAATAAGATAACAATAAGGTGGCAAAAAAAAAAAAAAAACGTTAATAAAAACGTAGGTTGCTTTCACAAGGGCCGCTCTTGGTCTAAAGGCAATTGTGGGTCACAATAAAGCTAAATCGAAACGATGAATTCTGCTTTTATCAAAAGCCAAGGTTATCTTTGCAACATTTTATGCTGTTGGGATTATAAGCATATTTTTTTTTTCAAAAATCTCCCAGTGTAGTAAAGCCCTTTACAATTCGAATAATACTCTCTAGTACAAGAGGCTGTGTTACACTCTGAAGCTTAAATTAAGAGTGCACAGCATAGCAAAGGGTGAGTATAGCAGCAATAGAGTTCAAAGTTCTGTTGTTCATCTTTGGTACTGCTCTTTAAAAAATAGTTTTTGTCTATACATCTGATGCTTTCTGAAAGTTGAGCTTTTTTATAACAAGACTTTATATAGGAAACTATTCCTCTTTTGGGCTTTGTTGAACATAAAATCAAACGGTTTTTAGCTTTTCAACACCCAAAAAAAGAGGGTGTTCTTAGGCTAACCGAATGTCGACTGAACACGTATTTCAAGGCCAGACTCTATATTTTCTCTTGTTTCTTTGCCACTTGATCTCAAAAAGTCTATATGGACAATAGGATAGTGATGATGTTTCAGCTGCTCAAAACCAAGTCTTGTGACAAATTAAATGGACATCTGGGCTTTATTTTATGTTGTAAAAAGACTTGAAAAAAATTTTACCGAGTTGTACCTGAACTGGCCATTCATGTCCCGCACGTCTGCAAAATCAAAAATTATAGAAGGTTAAAAAAAAAAAAATAAAGGCCTTTTTTCCTTCTTAAGTTTAGATTAACTCTACATTAAACATCACTAAACACTTTACATAATTACGCAATGACTGAAAGAAAGCCTGTTAGGTTAGTGTAGACGATAGTGCCAAAAAAAAGAAAAGTTGCTTAAACAGATAATTGTAGAGTTTGGGTCGATGGTTGTTTTGACATGATGCATTACGGTCATGCTAATGCTCTGAGACAAGCTAAGGAAATGGGTGATGTACTGATAGTAGGTGTTCACTCTGATTTTGAGATTGAGAAAAATAAGGGTCCTACAGTGATGAAAGAAGATGAAAGGTAATCAAGTATACACATGAGTCTGGGCTGACTCATGAGTAGATATGCTGCTGTTGCTGCTTGTAAGTGGGTGGACGAAGTAGTACCTGATGCTCCCTACAACACTACAGTAGAAATTCTCGAGCAATACAACATTGACTTTTGTGTTCATGGCGACGACATTACCACCATGGCTGATGGTACCGATTGTTACCAAGCTGTCAAAGATGCCGGACTTTACAAAGAATGCAAGCGCACCCAAGGTGTTTCTACTACAGAACTTGTTGGACGTATGCTGCTTATGACAAGAAATCACCATCGCGACATAGACCCTAAAGAAGTTGAGCCTTTCAGCGCACCCAAAGCCAGAGTCTCTCACTTCTTGCCTACCTCAAAGAGAATCGTCCAATTCTCTAATAAGGGCGCTGAGCCCAAACCGACAGACCGCGTAGTCTATGTGGATGGCACTTTTGATTTGTTCCATAACGGACATATCGAGTTTTTGAAGCGCGCTAAAGAACAAGGTGACTTTCTTATTGTCGGTGTTCATGATGATAAGGTAAAATTCAAAGCAAACTATCGGAAAAAGAAAACATGCTTATTTTTAAAACAAAAGACTGTCAACGCTATCAAAGGTATCAACTATCCTTTGATGAATCTTCATGAACGTGCTTTGAGTGTTTTATCTTGTCGGGTAAGGAAAAGAGAAAGACATGGCAAAAAAAAAACAGCAAATAGAAAACTAAGGTTAAACTCATTGTCGTCACTTAGTACGTGGATGAGGTGATCATCGGAGCGCCTTATAGTGTAACAGAAGACATCTTAAGCAAAGAATACAAAGTGGAAGTTGTTGTTCATGGCACTATTGCTTCAGAGCTAGACATCGATGGCGCAGACCCCTATGAATTACCCAAGGCGCGTGGTATCTATAAAGAAATCTCCAGCCCCAACAGTACCTTAACCACCCAAGGTATTATTGATCGTATCATTGAAAACAGAGTCTTGTAAGAAATCAAACAGAAAAACAAAGACCTCTTACTCAGCACTAACTCTTATAAATAGATTTGAAGAAAGACAAAAGAGAAAGAACGCAAAGGCCGCTTTGGAAGCTGAGAAAGAAGAAGAAGAAAAGAAGAATGATGTTAAAAAGCAAAGCATGGTCACTGCATAGAGTGTTTTTCCTTTTTTTTTTCTATACTTTCCTCTCCACCTCTCTTAACATTTTGTAATATAATTTCGAGCTTCACTTTCTATATGCCTGTGTTTATATAAAGGACTTTGTCAAATGCTTTACCAGCACCTCAGTATTTACATCAACTTTCTTTTTTTTTTTTTTTTTTTCAAAAATTTTGAGCAAAAGGTTGAAAACAATCTTTCTGTAGAACTGTATAGAGAAAAGCTAGTTAGCTGAAAGCAAAAAAAAAAAAAAAAAAGACAAAAAAGTATCTACAAGACCTACCGGATTTTGAATAAATACAAATATTTTTTTTATTCATGTCAAAGGCTCACCTGTTTTTTTTTTTTTTTTCAAAAAAAAAAAGGAAACGTGAATGTCAGACAACAAAGACTTTGAGATCGGCAACCGACCTGAGGGACTTAATGTCAGTGCTTCTTCTGGAGCACCTAAACACTTGAATACCTCATCGCTTGAGTTGAAACAAGATGTCGATCAGTTTGGACTGGCAGGCAAAATATGGCAGAGGTAGAGATGACACATGTGTATGAGTTGCAAAGGATTCTGATTTTTCGTTACAAGCGCCTATACACTCCAGGCTTTGTTTTCACCCGATACCCGCTTAAAGATTGATCCTGTTCACCCTGTTTCCGAAGCTTATTATTTGAACTCTCACGAGCCGATACCCAACACAGCCTACAGAATTCTAGAGCTTGGTGCCGGCACAGGGTATGTAGGTATAGCGATGGCCAAGCACCTTCGAAAACCCTGTCAAGTGTATATTACCGATTTAGAGCAAGTAGTGCCTCTGATACAAGAGAATGTAGAGATCCACTATGGAGAACAACAGAAAGATCCCAATGCAGCCGAGATCATAGTCGACCGATTGCACTGGGGAAACAGTCAAGACAGTCAGCGACTGTTATCTCAGGGGCCTTTTGATCTAGTCGTGATCAGCGATTGTGTCTATTTCCCTGAACTGTTTGATATGTTGCTTTCCACTCTTTTAGAGGTCTGCGATATGTCAACACGCATCGTTATTGGCTACAAATGCCGCTCCCTTGAGAAAGAAACTGGATTTTGGCAAGACTATTTTGGGCGCTATTTTGAGTATGAGCCAGTGAGAAAGCTTGAGACTGTGGACGGAAAGCAGACACTGGGCGACCTTTTAGGCGCCGAAGAACAGCTATTTGTGTTTATTGCTACCAAAAGAGAAAAGGATAAGATCAAGGCTGCTGACGACACATTTACTACTCTCTTGTTCTGCTCCATGGGAATATAATTCAGAGCGTAGGCTTTGGGTTTGCTTAAAGAAAAATAAAATAGACACTTTACGTTTGCGCTACTCGTCTTGAATTCAATGACAGAGTGCCTTTCCAACAGATTTTTCGGTGTGCTGGGTCACAAAGCTTGCCGATGGACTACTCAAGAGGTTCAAGCAACACCTGTGATGAATGAGTCAGAGTCGAGTGGTATCAAACAATCATCTTTACTAGCAAAAAAAAAGGGGGGGTTTTCAAAGAAGCAAAGACCATACTAAAATCATTATTCAATAGAGAAGAATAAACAACACAGCCTATACAATAGTTGTGACACTCTAATTTATTGGCTGCCTATAGCCTCCTGAAAGCATGAATCTTCGTGACACCAAACACCAACACCTATTTAGCTCCAGGGGCGTTTGTCATACAGGACATTGTAATAAAAAGCTCCTTGTGCACTTGGCCTGATTGATAAAACAGGTCTTTTTACAAAATAATGAAGAGAAACTCATAGTTTTTTTGTATCGGCCTATAAGTTGCGCTACCGATTTAGACCAAGCTTAGACTATGGAGTGAACATACCCCTCTAGAAAAACATACAAAAAAAGGAAAGAGTGCACTGCAAAGGGAAAAAAAAATGCAAAGACTAAAAACAAGAGCAAAGTTGTGTATTAGAATTCATATATATCGAACTGAGTCAAGAGGCCAAATATACATTTGCTTATCATATTCCCCTTGCATAAAGCAGTAAGACGTTTAATTTGATGGCGTGTGCTGGCTTTATAAAGTGTATGTAGTGAAATGACAAGCAATCAAGACTACGCCAGTCCCTACACTGTATACACATATATACACACACACATTATTGTACTACTTGCATATTGAAAGGGGTAAAGTGAATAAATAAGCGCTTTCTCAAGCAAACACTATGTAAATGTGCCAGAGCCAACGTACCAAAAGAACCATTCTAATGCCTCATCGTCTGTCTGTTTATACAATTCGTTGAAATATTTGTTCAAAAATCATTTGTTTTCTTAATTTAGCGGTAGTTGTTTAAAGCGTCCAATCAAGTGTCAACACACAAATATTTATTTATTTTTTCCACTATAAAATAGACCTTTTTTTTTTTTTTTTTTTGAAAAGCAACGCAGTAACGTCTTTTTTTTTTTTTCCTTGAAAATGGTCAAAACATCCTTCTTGTTCGCTGCTATTGCCACCACCTTCACTGCCCTTACACATACCGTTTTGGCTGATAGCGATGTTCTCTCCTTGACTGGCAAGACTTTTGATGAAAATGTATTGCCTCAAGACCTTATGTTGGTTGAATTTTTCGCTCCTTGGTGTGGTCACTGCAAAGCTTTAGGTAAGTTATTGACTATATTTGTGTGTGTGTATACCCAGGCTTATTTTTTTTTTTTTAACCATGGAATGGATCAGCTCCCGAATACGAAATTGCTGCCACCAAGCTTAAGGAAAAAAACATCCCTATTGCCAAGGTTGATTGTACAGAAAATGAAGACCTCTGTCAAAAGAACAACGTCAGCGGCTACCCCACCTTGAAAGTATTCAGAAAGGGTGAAGCTACTGATTACAAGGGTCCTCGTAAGGCTGATGGTATTGTGAGCTATATGCACAAGTAAGTTTTTATTATTGCCATGAAGTCAGCCAGACAAACTAAAATCATCGTAGACAATCCTTGCCTGCTGTAAGCGAATTGACTGCCAGCAACTTTGATGAATTCAAAAAGTCCGACCGTGTAGTGATTGTTGCCTATGCTTCTGACGAAGCTTCCAAGAAGGCTTACCAAGAGATTGCCAACAAGCACCGCGACAACTATGTGTTTGGTCTTGTCTCTGATGCCGAGCTCACCAAGGCACATCAGGCTGAATCTCCCTCTGTCGTTGTGTATACTCAATTCGATGGTGAACAAAGCTTTACCCATGCCGGTCCTATCGAGGCTGCCAAAGTTGAGGAGTTTGTCAAGGTAAACTCTATCCCTCTTTTGGACGAAATCGATGCCTCCAACTTCCAAACCTATGCCGACTCTGGCTTGCCTCTTGCCTACCTTTTCCACGACAGCGTTGAATCCCGTGATGCTATTGTCAAGGCCGCCAAACCTTTGGCTCAAAAGTACAAGGGCAAGATCTCCTTTGTTCACATCGATGCCACCAAGTACGGTGGTCATGCTAGCAACGTAGGTCTGGATCAAAAGTTTCCCGCTTTCTCTATTCAACACCTGGATACTGGGGCCAAGTTCCCTCTTGACCAAAGCTTGACTTTGGACGAAGCCAGCCTGACACCTTTCTTGGACGATTACGTTTCTGGTAAATTGAAGCCTTTTGTCAAGAGCGCTGTCCCCCCTGCTGATAACAACGGACCTGTGAAGGTGGTTGTCAGCAATGAATTCAAAGATATCGTGTTTGACAAGTCTAAGGATGTTTTCCTTGAAGTCTATGCCCCCTGGTGTGGTCACTGCAAGAAGTTGGAACCCTTCTGGACTCAATTGGGTGAACATGTCGCCAAATCCTCAGACGCTGTCACTATCGCCAAGATGGATGGTACCGAAAATGACCTTCCTGAAGATGCTGGCTTCGAAGTCGGTGGCTTCCCTACCCTCAAGTTCTTCAAGGCCGAAACGAACGAAATGATCGATTACGAAGGTGATCGCTCTCTTTCCGATTTAATCTCTTTCTTAAACTTGCACAACAGCAAGGCTATTCAATTCAAGGTGCCTGAGGAAGAAAAGAAGGAAGACGTTGAAGAAAAGAAGGAAGAAGCTGAAGCTATTCATGATGAATTGTAAATTCCCCCCCCCCCTCATCATCCAAACATATCTCTTTTTCACTTATTATTATATAAAATCACACATCCTTTTTTTTTATTATTATTATTATTATCAAAAATGACTCTGCTTTTTAAGCAGAGAAGGAGCTCTTCATTTTTTTTTTTTTGGGTGTAAAAAAGCAATTTATTTATTGCTTTTTAGCAGGAGCCTTCTTTTTATGAGAGACGGTAGTTTTTTTGTGAGCTGGTTTCTTTGTCTTTTTGATAGGTCGAGTGGTGATGAGCTTCTTTTTTCCTTTTTTGACGGAAGCAGCCTCAGGCACGGAATGACAACGTACACGTTCTGAAGAGTCCTTCTTACTAGGATAGCCTACACAAACTGCCTTTTTGCTGGCTTTTGTCTTTTCAGGTTTAGGGGCGGTGGTCTTTGTTGCGTCGTTGGTGATGGTCACATAGCCTGCAAATGAAAGATCCTTGGCGTTGGGTCCAGCTTCAATTACGCTTTACATAAAAAGGTTTAATATACATGACTTTTTTTTTTTTTTTCTTACTATTTGTTGGCTTTGATATCGTGGGGAATAGTCCAAGCATACGATCCAACAGAGGCAGATACGTTATTAGCAATCACACCATCCACGTTTAAGGATGTTGCTTTTCCAGAGGCATATTGAAGGCGAATAGGGCCTGCGTTGGCTTCTTTGACCTGCCTTTAATAAACAAGAGCGTCGGTATGCGTAATGGATGTCTATTTATATATATGTACCATTTGATATTGATGGTAGATCCTGCTTTCAATACAGCATTGGGTTTGGGATAAGTCAATTTGACAGAACTGCCCAAGACAGTCTCAAGTGCAACGCTTAAAGAAAGGAAAAGGAGAGTAGATTGGACCAACATTGAAAAAGAGTGTGAGAGGAATAAAAAAAAAAAAAAAAAAAAGAGAAAAGGTATAAAAGAGTTTTGTAAGGATTAAAGTGTGCAAACGATTGTTTTATTAGTTTTTCAAGAGTCGTAATACAAACTTGATAAATTTTGTACTACCTCAAAAGCACGGTATTTGATTTCCAAATAAAAAATAATAGACGTGTAAAATAAAAAAAAAGCTAAAAAGCACCAACGGTCGATCCTTTGGCCTATTCTATTGAAAGATGAAGACAACCTGTATATCTTTTAGTGGTACTCGAGGTTTTTGTTTAGCTTTCTTTTACTATTGTTTGTCGAAATCTTTTATTTATCTATTTTTTTGGCTCAATTTGTACAGAGTCTATCCGTGTTTCAATTAACAAGGCAATTAAAATAGCTTAATTGAAAAATAGTTGCATTGCAGCACACCTTTTTTTTTTTTTGGCGAGAACATTTTTTTCTGTCTACACATAGATTTATATATTCTTTGTTACCCAGGCTGAACAACCACACAGGTCGTATTACGGTACATGTGGTTTGTTTCCCTTAATAGAGCTCTAGTAAGATTAGTTTAGGACTACGCTAAAATCAACAATGAGTGACCATTCTATTCAAACAATGAGACTGAGATCATAAATAGTCTGAAACAAATAAAAACAGCGACTATCAAGACGCCTACACTTTTTTTGTATCTATCTCTACGCTCAAGATCCTTTTTATTATTTTTGCACGTGTTAAAAAACCACAAGTTTAAGCGCACTGAACTAAAATATGCTTAAATATACATGGAACTGGTGAGTTCAATGTCTTTTCTCAAAACATAAAACGAACCGAAAAAGAAAAGCAAACTCGTGAAAAAAAAAAAAGAAAACCACGATTCACCTGTAATCGACTAAAATCAGACTGTTTCTTTTAACAAGACCATCGGCTTATAGGTTCAATGTCGTACCTTTGACACAAATGGATTCTGTTTTTTCGGCATAAAAGCAAGTGATTTTCTTTTGTGATACCAAAATTTAGGGTTTTTATTAAGAAAAAAAAACTGAACACCAACAGGCTTTCTTTTCTCTGTCACTTTGTTTGTATCTACTATTCCTCTGTACAACAAAATATAGCTTTGTTTTGATGCTTGATTTTCAGAAGCAAAAAGAATATACAAATCGTCTTTTTTTTTTTTTTTTTTTTGTAAAATAGCTTTGTATAACAAAACGGATACCTTGAGAAAAAGACAGCCCTATCTTTTATAGATAACATTATTACTATTGAATTCATACTTGCGATATAAACAGCATAGACTCAAAATGAACTAAACGGCTATAGTGGGAAGAAGCAGAAATTAAGGGTAGTACTGGTTATATTTTTTGCTTTTATTGATTTGAACACAACAAAAGGAACCCTCAAGAGATGATGCAGCAGCATTTTCGTTCGCTGCACTACACAGTCAATTAAATCAATTGGTAAACAATATATTCTATCTTACACAGGTGTATAAAAGCTTTCAGTACGTTCATTGGGAGGTACAGCAGACATATTTCAATCAAGAGACTAATAGTAAAGAGCGCGTGTCAGTAGGTTCTTTACTATAAAAAAAAATATGCGAAAAGCAAGAGTATTTATGTCTTCTGTATGTTGTCAACACGCTCTTTTTATTTCTCTCTTTGTTGGGAGTATAATAGCCTATCGTATTAAAGAGTCTAAAATCTGTTGATTTAAACAGTCTAAGAGCTAATTTAATAAAGTCTGATTAATGATGTTTGTGTATCAATTGTTTCGCTGCTTCTTGCTTTTGCGTTTTTATTTTATTAATTTGTGTAAAAAGTTACCTCATCTCCTAAAAATCCTTTTTAAAAAAAAATTCAAACCAGAAAAAAACAGGCTCGGCTCATATGAAGTCTACCAACAAGTTTATAATAAACATGTTTAAAGAGGCGCAGAAAAACCAAGGCAGATGCCAACCTTCTGTCTGTACCAATCTCTTTTATATATATATAAAGAAAACGCATTTGTCCCAATCATATTTTCTTTTTTTCTCAATAAACTGAAAGCTTATAGTGTGAATTGTATTTACTTTTTTTAAGAAAACTGTAAAAAAAAACAGCAGAAAATGATTTCAGTGCCACGTCACAGTGATCCACATACGCACATACACATAGACATATACTTTTTTTTTTTTGTGGAAAATCATTTCTTGTTTTCCAAGTTGTTTTTTTTTTTTTTCTTGTAACATAACATATAGACAACCATGGTCAAAACTACCATTATTGCCAGAATTACAGATGGACTTCCATTAGCAGCCAGTGTGGATGATGAACAAGTAATTTAAACTATTCTTTAAGAAATAAAGTAATTGACTTTTTTTTTTTTTTAAAAAAAAAAAGGTAGAAACTGAATTGGCTGAATACAAGTCTCAGGCCAAAACACTTTTCAAACGCCTTGGTACTAATTCTGAGCCGAGATGCTCTATTGAGTCAGGAAGATATGCTTTTCAGTAAGTTTTTATATAAGAGACAAAGAAGATGTGATTGTTTATGGCTCTCGCTAGTTATATTATTGAAGGAAGCGTATGTTATCTTTGTATTTGCGATCAATCCTATCCTCGCAAGCTTGCCTTTAGTTATTTGGAAGAATTAGCCAAGGAATTCAATATGAGTTATGGCAATGAAGTAGAAAAAGTCAACCTTCGTCCTTACGCTTTTGTCAAGTTTGGTAAATAGACATGAACCTAGAATACATAGATGGAGAGAGAAAGAACTGATGCATTGTATAAATCTATAGATACTTTTATGACAAAGACCAAGAGAATATACCAAGATACACGCACCCAGAGCAACCTTTCTAAATTAAATGAGGATTTACAGGACGTGACACGTATTATGACTAAAAATATGGAGGACTTGTTATGGCGTGGGGATAGTTTGGATCGTATGAGCACCATTTCGGGTGAACTTAAAGACAGCGCAAAAATGTTTAAAGATAAAGCCCGTCACTTAAACCTTCAGGCACTCTATCGTAAATATGGCCCTCCTGTGGCTATTGCTACCTTTGTGTTGCTCGTCTTTTTGGTGCGTTACTATTTGTTTTAAGTAATAAACGTCGTACACACACATATATATACATATATGCTTTCTCTTACCTTGCAAAACACTATTTTTCTTATTGTTGAGTATTTGCCACGTGGTAAATGTAAAACAGACAATAGAAAGTAGATGGACGCTGTTATACTTGTCAAAAAAAAAAAAAAAAAGAAGCTCTCAGTAGTATACCCATCATTTACAAACCCCGACCCAACTATCAGAGAAAGTTACTATGACGACGGTTACCATGGGAACTTGAAATGTTTTTAGTAAACGCTAGCTCATTAGCAATACTATTTTATTTTCGCGTTTATCAAAAAAAAAAAAAAAAAGCAATTCTAGGTTTTTTACACACAAAGCTACTTTTGAATAAGCATTTTTCAATTCTGTAAAAAGTATACCGTTTGTGTGTTTGGAGACCAACTTTTGGTTCTATAATAGCTATTGACCTTTTTACAATACACCCCTACTATCCTGCTCTTTATGTATGTATTTAATTCACAAAAAAAAAAAAAATCCAAAGGATCTTATGTAATGACAAAATACCGATACTTACACCCCTAAAAGCAATCGTAATTATATAGAAATTTTTTTTTTTTTTTTGATTGTTGGATAGATGATGTCTTTAGAATAAAAAAGAATTACGGGCCATAAACCCAGCTACCAGGAACGTAAGTATGACCCTGTCGGTAGATAAAGCAAGCGAAAGGTAAACAAACAATAAGCTTCTTATGTTATCAACACGTTCTTTTCTATCGTTTCGTGTGACTCCAAAGGAAGCTTGGTTTTAAACCAGAATAGACACTGCCGGGCCCACTGGCTTATTCCCCAAAAGAAACAGCGCTTAATTCCCCGTGTGTAAACAGAATATATCTAGAGATATTTATATAGAGGGGGGGGGAACAAAAGAATAATAATAAGAAAAAGAAACACAGACGCACAGACACATGTACAATGAAAAAGGTACATACAGCTAAACAAAGCAAAACAATCGTAGTCAAAAAGGCTCTACATTTCTTTTACAATTCACTAGAGCAAAAAAAAAAAAAAAAAAAAGTAATTGTTTTTTTTAAAAAAAAAAGGATGGTTTTCTTTCGAATGATTCATTATTTTTATGCCTCCTCCCCCCTTTTTTTTTTATTTGACAAGTGAAAGTCTAGACTAGACGTATATTGAAACTCCATCAATATCCACACACACATTTTTGTATGCTTGCTATGGCAAGGGATGACTATTTATAAACATAGTGTAAATCGTTGATTCACACCTACTTTGAAATGACGAAATCAATGACAGCATCTTTTTTTTTTTTTAGATAAAGAGGTTCAATGGATTTGAGAACACCTGACTATTTGTTATCTTTTTATTCATTTTTGATAAAAAAAAAAAGAAAAAAAAGACTATAGAAATGTGTGTTTGTATTTTGTTAAAGGGGGGAAGTATAGTGGTGAAGGGAATATTTTGTGTATGTCTTGAAAAAATGACATAAAGCATTCTAATGCCAGTAAAAAAAAAACATTCTAAAAGAACAAACTCAGATCTTCTACTGTACTTACTGGGACACGCCAAAGACCCTGATGAAATGCAAAAAAGAAAAAGGTTCCAAGAAAGAGATATGAAATCAAATGTTTTATGAAAGAAAGGCTCTACTGTATTTTGAACGAAACACCAAATGTATCTTGTTCCTGGACACAAACCAAAAAAAGATTTTATACTTGCTGCATTTTAAGTTTCCTTTGGTTTCACTGAAAATAAAAAGCTTTTTTAGAAAGATTTTTTTTTGAATATATATACATACTTTTTTTTTTCGTTGTTATTGTTTATTTATTGCTATTGCATTGAAAATGCCCAATCGAAGAAACTCAATACAGAAACACAGTCCAAAACAATTCCGCTGTACGGGTTATGGGAATTGTCATATGGTCTTTACACGTAGCGAGCATTTAGCGAGACATGAAAGAAAACATACGGGCGAGGTAAGACACACATACACACATAATACATGATTTTTTTTTTTATATATAAAACTCATTTTATTGTAAAGAAGCCTTATCCGTGTATTGTCAAGAACTGTGGTCGTATGTTTAGCCGATTTGACAACATGATGCAGCATACACAGACACACGAGAAAGAACGAGCCCGCGTCGATCCTCTGTGTGTTCCCTTTCCTTCACTAGAGACCTGTTCGATCATCCACCACCGAACTCTGCCCCCTCTCACCCATCTCTCCCGACGTTCTTCTTCAGCAAGCGACGTCTCAGACGATCTCTATACCAGACGTCGTCGTATCTCGCTGGATGCGTTACAAACACCCATAGAACACGTCGGTCGTATCCATCTGAAAGAGCAGGGTATCAGTCAAGATGAATATGAAGTGCTTGAAGCCTTTAGTAAATTTTGTACTTTACCTGTTGTAAAAGAAATCATCTAAAAAAAAAAAAAAAAAAAAAAAAAACTTGCCCTTTCATCTTTCTCTCCAATACACACACCCGCACACTCACATATATATATCTACATGTACATTATTTCTTTGCACTGACTTTGTAACCAATAAATCCCTCTTTTTATGATGTCAATCATTGCTACCTCTTTATCATCCATTGACCATACTACTGTTTGGAAATTGACGTAATTTCTCGTTAGATCTATGTTATCTTGACGTCAATAGTTTATAACAAAGACAAAGAGACAGAGAGAGAGAGACAGAGAGAGAGAGAGAGACTGCTTTGATATAAATTCCGAAAGATGAAAAAAAAGGGTAAATTTTTTATTTTATTATTTTAGTCCTTTTTTTTTTTTTTTAGTGATGAATCGACTAAGAGCGTTTAATCAGTTCTATACAAAGTGTTATAACAAAAGACCGATACTGACACTCTGCGTGACAAATGGAATTCTGGGTGTATTGAGTGATACGTTAGCTCAGAGTATAAGTTATTATGAAGCGAGTAAGAAAGTGAACGAGTACTTGGTTCCCGACGACCTCAAACAACACAAGACACTTTGGCCACCCAACTTTGGATGGGACTGGCAACGTACTGTTCGATTTGCCACCTATAACTTTTGCGTGGCTCCCTTAGGTGGTCGATGGTATATGTTTCTCGATCGGTTTTTTCCTATGCCAAAATCAGTCGCTACCGCCGCTTTGGCGCGTCAGGCCAACATCGCTACCGTCAAACGGATGGTCACCGATCAGGCCTTGTTTGCACCCGCAGGTCTCGTTTTATTCTTTACAGTCATGGGCCTGGCAGAAACTGGCCGTTGGGATGGCGTAAAGGAAAAGATAAATGAGGCCTTTGTCCCTGCCCTCTTGGCCAACTATAAAGTATGGCCCGCCGTACAGCTCATCAACTTCAAATTCATGCCTCTACAGTACCGTCTGCCTTTTGTCTCTAGTCTGGGAATCGTCTGGAACGCTTATCTTTCTTGGCTTAACAATGCCTCTCAAAAAGAAGAAGTCGTGGTCGAAACCCTAGAAAAGAAACAACATGGTTTCACTTAGATCATGTCATTAGACGTATACCCCCTCCTCCTTCTTTTTTCTTTTATGTATTAGGCATATTCATTCAAGAAACAATATAAATACAAATATATATATATATATGTGTGTGTATGTGTGTGTGTGTGTTTTTCTTTTTGTATTATAGTGTGTGTATTATCTATAAATATAAATATATATATATATATATGTGTGTGAGTATGTGAATGAAAAGTAGTTCTTAATCTAAAGCAGCTTTGGATGTGCTATTATTGGTCTCGTTCGAACGTTCTTCCAAATCAATATTTTCAGTAGCCACTTTGGAATAAGTCGATCGATACATCATTGCCTTGTAGAAACGTGTGACAACGTACGCAAAGTAAATCTAGAATCAAAGTATATGAGATAGACGAACTCAGTCTAGAGGGGGCTTACATGGGCCAAATTCAATACAACCAAGACGCTAATGCTGACGTATTTTTCCATTTCAAATACCCGGTCATGTTCTTTTTTCTTGGCTGGATCGTTTTCTAATTCTGGCTGACTGTGATCTGTGTAAAGGTACCAATTGATAGCCGACCCAATCGTCCATAACAAGCTCACCCCGAGATCAAACCAGAAGAACATGGTATACCAACGAAACGTACGTATATTATCCTAGTTTACACTTTAGCACCATCCCTGATGAATTGCTTCTACTTACGCTATGTAAACCGTAGAGTCCTTGAACAAAAACAACAATGGCTAACAGGGAATAGATATAACCTACAGTAGCTGTCGTATTACTGAAATCAAATGAAACCACACCATAAAATCCAGAGAGTTTGTTCAACTAACACATACACAATAACAACAACAAAAATCGAAATCTCAGCCTATTGGTTCCTGCTTTCTTTTTTTTTTTTTTTTTTCTATACTTTTATTCATTTACAATTCCAAACAAGGTAATCAATGCCACTCCTTTTCAAAGGTCAATAAAGATGCAATCCATGAAAAAAAAAAAAAAAAAAAAAAAAAAGAAGCTTTATTTTATTTACCAGACTTGATGGGTACAAAAGCACAACAATATTTTCCTTTTGTAAAAACCATAAAAACCAAACAAAAATAGTTGAAAAAGAAATAGAAAAAAAAAAAAAAAAAAAAAAGGGCTTGTTCTATTTATGTTTTATTTTACTTTTTTTTCTTTTTTTCGGTGAAATAAGAAATGCCGCCCAAACTTGAATTCATATTGGTTCATGTGGAACAACAAACTTATTCCGACAACGGAAAACAAATCCTTAATGCAAAACAGAAAGAGGACTTTTTTTTTTTTTTTTCTCTTGTTTATAATTATTGCGTAAAACGATCAGGATGGTTTCTAGAATTCAACAAGGGATTGCAAAAGAGCATCCAGTAAGTATATAGAAACAGTACATGTTGTTATTTTATCGGGCTTGATTTAGGAATGGGTTATACCAAGGCTATGCCAGCAAGAAGCCAGTAAAACAGGCATCATCGTAGCAAGTATGTAAGATAGATACTCTAGGTAGATAATAAACCTTTATATTGCAAGTTGTGACAGGTCTCATCAGTCGTAAGTTCTTTTGTATAAACCCATGTATGTATACGTAACCATCGTTTGCATCTCTGTGTATATATATATATATATATATATATACAGTGCCTATTGCACGTCGTATTGGACTGGATAAAAACAAGTCTTTATTCTCGGCTTTGGGTATACTTTTTTTTTATATATATAAGGGACAGGCCGAGGTATATTAACGATACTTTTGAAGGTACTTCTTCTGTGGGAGGTTATGTGGCATCAAAACACAGTTATGCGCAGTGTGAAGCGACTTATGGCTTTCCCAAGGCCTGACACAATTCTCTTTTAGGATTCAAACTCGACATCAGAACCATCCACGGTTGGGTTCACGTTTTCTTTCATATACTTTGGTAGAGGCTGACGGTATTTTCTTGTGAGGGAAGATAATAAAGAATCCAGCTCTGAAAAATCATTGGCTTGGTACGCTTCTAAATGACTTGGTGTTTTAAGATGCTACAGGATTAAGAAATGTTAAAGAGACAATAGAAAAGGGGTATTTGCTTGCCTCGTCTAGATCTTCACACCGTAATTTACACGTCTCGCAATACAAGGCCTGTTTCTTTTTTTTTTCAACATAGTCCTCACTGACTTTGTCCACTGCGACCTTGGTCTCGACTGAGCTAATCGAGCCCTGTAAACAATCTTCCTCCAACGCATGGATCGCTCGTATCACGTCTGTTCCCCCTTTCACAGCCCGTTTGGGTTTCAGTCTGGGTAGGCCAGAAGACGTATCATATTCTTTGATATTGATCGCACAATGTTTCCCTGTGGCATCCTCAATCATCAAATAATACCCTGGGAATTGATAATAGGCGGGTCGATGTTTTCTCCTCAGTTTCTTTAAAAAGCCCTGTATGTCTATCCAAAGAAAAAAAAAAAAAAAAAAGTAAATCATCAAACTCTTTGCTTGCACTATTTACATTCTAAGCTCCAAATAGGTTTTTTCCATTTTTTGGCGTTTTTTAATACAGTGTCCTATCCATTGTTAACAACAAAAAGAAAATAGAAAACACACACACACACACACACACACACAGAAATAGCAGGTGAAGATTTACTTTGGAATCATGAAGAGTGCTGTCTAGAGTTGTAATGACATGTGTACATTCTTTGGCAGAAAAAAAAGTAGCCCGTTTCTTTTATAGCAGAAAGTTAGTTTTTTTTTTTTTTTTGTATATATAAAAAAAAAAAAACTTACAGCACCCAAGAGAGCTAACTGACGACTAAGAAGGATCTCGGTTTGACTGTCGAGTTTATAGAAAAAGAATTCAAAATCACTGAATTCACTCTTATATTTTCTCAACGCTCTCGGACCCTCCAAAGTGCGTTTGCGACCTGCTTTTTCCTTTCGGTTATCTTTGTTAGGGCTGTCTTTGTTAAGGCTGTCTTTGTTAAGGCTGTCTTTGTTAAGGCTGTCTTTGCTAAAACTATCTTTGGTCGAGGTCTCTTTAGATAAACTACTTGAGGCCATTTTAAAGGAAAAGAAAAGAAAAAAAAGTTTTTCCATTATTTATTTTTTTTTTTTTCTTTTTTAAAAGCCAGTGTTTGTTTGTTTATAAGATTTTCTTTTTGACACTTACCTTTTCCAGTGCAGGACGGTAACACTAGAAAAACCCAAAAAAAAAAAAAAAAAAAAAAAAAAGGGGGGGGAAAGGTGGTAAGAAATCAAGAGATTTACCTGTATAGGTTACATGTAGAAAATCAATCAAAGTAAGAGAGTGTTAAGGAGTTCAAGGAGAAAGTAAGATTATTTTTTTTTTTTTTTACCTTAAAGTATGTTGTCTGGAATTAAGTATTAAAAAGAAAGGGGGGCAGACTACAAAAGATGTTGTTTATTGAAAGAAATAATAATAATATTTGTTTTTGTTTGTATTGTGGCGTGGCAAAGTACATCGAGTGCATTGTTCATAGCGATGTGTTAGAAACCGATTGCATGTTTTGCATTTTATATGACAGTCTGAACAATACCAGCTAGAAGAAAGTGGTTTACTACATGAGCCACAAAAGACTTGCGCTGGATTCATAGTAGGCGAGGGTGGTGGTGAAGGAAAGTAGTTCATTGGTTAGAAAAAAAGAGTGGGAAGGGGTTTTGTTTGGTAAAAGTGAAAATAAAGAAAAAAAAAAAGAAAAAGAAAATAAAGAATCGCTTTTTTTTTTTTTTTTATATTTTATTTTTGGAGCTGTTAACATACATGCTATCTCATACTTTACTATTTAATTATAATAGTATTTATGCATCTATGCACTGACACACACCTTGCTTTCTTGATAAATTGCTTTCCTATACCCTTTTGGTACACGTGCTTTCTCCTTTCTTTGAAGCGTTAAAAAGTCTTTTTTGAAATCTTTCTTTCTTTCTCTCTTTGTTTTACTTTTTTTTTACATCCTTAAAACCATTATTTTCACCCAAAGTATTATTAAATCTTAAAAAAAAAAAACAAAGGGCCAAGCTATCTTTGCATAGATTTTCTTTTTACATCTTTTATTTAGGAGGCTTTTTTTTTTTTTTATTTTTTTTTTTTTTTTTATTTTCATTAAATTTACTTTGCACTATTTTTGTACCAAGAATCTTGCAAGTTATGTGCAGTATGCAATTATTATCGTTAGTGTGCATATCAAAAAAAATACTAGTGCGAGATAAGCTTGGTTTCAATCCAAAGAAATAAATTTAATAGTATTTTTCTTGATACCAAAAGAGTGGTCAAGGAGAGAGAGAGTGTGTGTGTGTGTGAAAAAAAAGGGGGGGGGTATGAAAAAGGAGGTTAGAAAAAAATTAAAAGGGGGCTTTTCTTCTTGTGTCAAGCACTTTCCATAAGCCTTTTTAATTCAAACATTCTTTTATGTAGCGATTCTTTATCGTTCTCACTCTGAGCATATCGCATCTTGATATCGATCAATGTCATTTCGGCCGTCTGAAGCTGATCTTCCAGGTGAGAGTGTTTTTGAGTTAACGTGGCATTTTCCAAACAGAGCGCTTCTATCCTGGATTGGTATTGGCTTTCGATCTTGGTAGGCAAAGAGATCAACTCTACCTCTTGTTGTCTTTTGACCCTCTCTAACTCTTGTTTTTCAGCCTCGAGTATGTGCCGTTGATGGTCTGCCGCTTGGAGCTGTGCTTCTAGATCGCTGTGTTCCTGGCGGAGGACTTGAAGTCGTTGCTGTCCCCCTTGTGCCTGGGCCTCAAAAGTCTGGCGGATCTGCTGAAGCGATTCCATTTGACGTGCCTCACGCGCTTCTTTCTCCAGTCGCATCTGATGTTCTTTTTCTAGCTGTAGCAGACGTGCCATCGGTACCACCAGTGCACACGCATCCTTTACAAACCGTCGATCATCCTCTCCATACGCCTCAAACAACCCATTCTTGAGGAAATCCAATAACCGTTCGAATTCTAACCCCAGCAACTGTCCTTCGTTTCTTTTCAATAGCGCCAGCGCAAATTGAAAAACGCTTCCCAGCCCTTCTGTCAACAACACATCGTACACTCGGAACACAAGATGCATCGGAAACTTGTACGCAAATAGCGTCATAAACCATTGGGATGCATACATCGTCGAACTGATCCCTTGCTGTTCAAAATGGCGCGAGACCCTAGGCACATGTTCCTTCACCAACATGTCAAATTGATACAGCCTTAGCTGAAGTCCTTCCATCTCTGGCGTAAAATGACTTCGAAGACCATAGCTATTCATTAACTTGATTAACACACAGAATGCTTCTTCTTCGGGCATCTATCCCCCTATTTGTCAATCTATGTTTTATATACATACATATATACACTTTACATTTAATAACAAAGGGCCTACGATAAAACCCAAACCTTGACAGTATCCCACGTTAGTATCGTAAAGACTAAACGCTCGAATCACCCGATAGAGTCCAGATTGACCTTGGCCTTCCGGGTCTTTAAAGAACGCATGGTCTGGAAAAGTACGTGCAAGATCGCGTTGAATCATTTTATCGTAGGCGCTAGTACGTGTTAATAGATGTCTGTATTGAAGTAGCAGGGCACCGTCCTCTTTGGCTTTGGTAATCAACTGCCAGGTCATGCCTCGGATCGATGGAGGGATCCCTTGTCGAACATGGATCGTGAGTTCTTTGGAAATCTTGTTCAGCTGTTGATAATCGCACATCACACCCGCCCAGAAATCTATTCTCTCTTTACTTTAGTATATAACAAAAGTCTATTGACATCTGTGTATACCCCAGTTGTAATTATCTTTGCTGTTATCCATCATAAGCGTATACCGAATCGACTGTCGTTTGGATTTAGGGTCGTTTTGGTTCGCTCGGTTGAGTTGCTCCATCTGCGCTAACAGTGTCTCCTGAAACCCTTCTAGAGGCGTCACAATACTCATCGGTCGATTCAACTGTCGGGCGGCAAATGCAGCGGACGGACGTACACTGGGCTGCACAGGCAACGAATGCTGTTTAGTAGGCGGCCGGAAAGGTGACCATAAAGAATTCAATAACGACCGTGTCTCTTGATTTTCAACTTGTAAATTCGGGCTGGAACTCGATCGTATCTCGTACCGATTCTCTTCAATATCAGATAAACTACTACAACTGTCTGTAAACGACTCGAACTCTTTTTTTTTTTTTTTTTTTTTTTTTCCAAATAAAATTCAGTTTTTTTCTTTTTTATAAGGGGAAAAGGTCCAATCACCTTTTAAATCTTGTTCCATCAGATTCATCTCTTCATATTTCAACATTTAAAAAAAAAAAAAGGAGTGTAAAAAAGTACG
Organism: Sporodiniella umbellata; assembly: GCA_025677835.1. Lineage (NCBI taxonomy): Eukaryota > Fungi > Mucoromycota > Mucoromycetes > Mucorales > Rhizopodaceae > Sporodiniella > Sporodiniella umbellata. The sequence goes on along the minus strand of JAIXMR010000114.1, from coordinate 49,602 downwards.
AAATTTAAAATTTCACGAAAATCAAGAAAAAAGGCACACCCAACAAAAGGTAGCACAAGGTGTGCATGCATATTGAGACAAAGTAGCACACATTATTCGGATTTTAAAAAACACATGGTGGTTCAATTCTTTAAGGCAGTAAACACTTGTCTACCTACCGTGAAGTACAGTTGCTTTATATATATATATATATATATATAACATCTTTCGTCTCTTTCTATTTATTCTTCCTCAGACGCGGAGCCTTCTTCGTCATCGTCGTCATCATCTTGAACAAGATCGTTGTCATCCTAAGAAATACAATATAAGAACATCTTTTTGAATGACCCTAAAAAAATAATATATATATATATATACCATCGTGTAAGCCGCAGCGGCAGTTTCCAACATTTCTCGAATATCGTCGTACTTTTTGCCCAAGAGCTGAATGGGCGTTAATCTACTACGGTTTTGAAGACTTTGTCATATTTTAGTATAAATAGGTACAATCAAGACGATATATACTCTGGGTTGGCTCCTCCTGCTAACAACAAGTCTACAAGAGCTGCGGCCATCTCATGATCTTGATCGGCATGTTTGACAGCTAAATGAAGAGGGGTATCGCCTTCCAAAGTGTTTTGGATATCGAGGTCAGATTCTTCTGAATTCACAATCAACTCAAGACATCCAATCGAGCCAAACTTGGCACTATAAAAGGGGGAAGAGGTATTTTTTTTTTTAGAACAACGCCCTCATTTGTAAAAGAAATATACTTGCGCATAATGAGCACCGGAATTTCCTGTACCATCGACCGTGTTGATGTCACAATCTTTTATAATCTTTTCTAATTCTTCTTCTTGATCATTTCTACAGAATGAAAAAACAAGTTCATCTTTTTTTTTTTTTGGGAGGGGAAATTAGTTTCCATAAGGTTGGCAATGGGTTCATTACTGTTTGAAGCGCCTTCCGTCATAGTTTGTTTAGAAAGTAAAAAAAAAAAAAAATAAAGATAAAAAAAAAACAAATTCAGAAAATAAAATATTTAAAGTCATAAATTTTTATTCTTATTGTTCTTGTGGCATATATTAGTACATAGATATAGAAAAGGAGAGGGAGCGGTCCTAAAGAGCATAGATAGACACGTACATTGAGGTAGTAAAAAAGTATTATTCAGAATGGAATTGGTTCATGTAAGGTAGTTTTTGTAATAAGGGTAATATTTCTCTTCGCCATTGATCTTTGCAGGCCTTATGGTTTCTTTGCACACCTGTGGCAATGGTGTTCCAATCAAACGTGGTCATGTCATCCAACTGTTTATCTTGAATGATGGCCTGGATCAATTGTACACGGTCTTCCATAGACCAACGTGGTTTCTTGCGCTCTTCGGGTAGACTGTGGCGTTTGGGCACCTCGTGCGTAGATTCAAATGCATGGAACGATCGACGCTTTAATGGTCGCGTTGTTGGACTGGCAGGCTGTGATTCGATATCGGGCAAAGGCGGCAGGTGGGTAGAGGGCTGGGGATCCAGTGGGTCGAAGTAGCGAATAGGAGGCAATACTATCTTGCGCGAATTGTCCATAGGTGTGTCTGCTTATATATGTATATATAAAAAAGGGGTTGTGTTCTCTCTCTCTCTCTCTCTCTCTCTCTATAAAAGAACAAGATGGCGTGTCTACCAAAAGCTGTATTTAAAAAATCTTTACACAACACACCACAATTAAATTTTCAAACTAGAAAAAAAGGATGGCTTGAGTGTAAAACAAGAAATAGGGAAAGTGTTGGTCAAGTGAGGAACGGTCACAATAAAGTGGAAAAAAGAAAATAAAAATAAAAAGGAAAAAAAGAAAGAAAAAGAAAAAAGAAAATAATAACAAAAACAAAAAAAAAAAAAAAAAAAAAAAAAAAAAAGCTTTTGTATTAAACAATAACAATAATAAATAACAATAATAATAAAACAAAAAAAAAAAAAAAAAAAGAAACAAAAATAAACTACACAGCCATTATCTTGGTAAGTACTCTTCTCGAAATTTGCAAGATTCTTTGGTAAATCTCTTTTAGGGCCAGTAAAAAGTGTATTTATATAATTCATCTAGAAAAGAGATGCAACATTTTAATGAGATCTTATTCTCATAACATTAAATGTAAGGCAAAAAGTCATGATCAGTAGCCCATAGACACTCAAGATCACTGCCATGATTTTTCCTGGTCTCCAAGGATCTTTTTGGTGTATCTTGTAATAAAATAGGCCTGGAAGAATAAATGAGATTGTCGTTGATCCTGTTGATCCAACAAATGATAAAACCTATGGTAAGGCCATTGGGTAGACATAAATGTTAAATTTTTTTTAAGGAGAGGGTACAAAAAAAAAAAAAAAAAAAAGCTTAATTAGATTGCATTGCACACCCCTAGGTAAGACTCCATTATTATTATTTTTCTTACCACATCTAGCTTAGTTACAGTGATAGCGACAATATAACTCAGAATCAAGATGGTCGTTGTCATGGCAAAATATTTAAATACAGAAGGTTGCGGTTTGTGGTTGCCCCACAAAAACACCTTATCCAACGAGGCTCGACAGGGATGTGCTTGCAGAGGATAACTAAATACAACCAAAATCACTATTGCAAGACGACCTCCGGCCACAAAATAACTCGATGAATCTATCAAAGTGACTTTCTATCAACATCTCTCCACTGTTTTAAATAGCTTTTACTACTCACATTCCATGATGACATTACTAAGCACGTTCTTTCCAAAGCTAAGGTAGCCTAAAATAGCGATGCCTTCATAGATAAAGGCTGAACTACCAATGGACCACCCGATCACGCGTGTAATGGATCCTCGACTGTTGTCTTTCAATTCATTGTATACAGAAAAGATCTATAATAAAATACCGGTTTAAGAACAAAGAAAAGAGATATAGATAAAGTCTTACATTCTGGTGGCAAGTAAATGAGAATACAAATACTGGCAAATGTCCAAAGATACTAGATGAAAATGAAACCAATTCAATCTCGGCAGCATCTTCAACAGGTTTATAGTAATAGATCACAATAACACAGAGATACACAACTGCAAATAAGGCCACAACACTAGTGTACTTTAAAGAATCCAGTTTTTTCAAAAAACTGAGAGGTAAAACTAAGGTAAGCATAAATAGTGTAATCCAAAACCGTCGATCCGTCAAAAAATAAGCTAATTCTGATTCGGTCAAGGACAAAACTACCTGTTTCTTTTTTATAAGTACTTGCTTACATATATACAATGGTCTGCTTACCTGTGGCATAAGATCACCAATAATGATTAAATAGGATACTGCCACACCGAAACATTTAATAGCAATCGCCAGATCAAATAAAACGGCCACTTTAGGCCAAGTCAATTGAGAAATAGCAAAAAAAGAAGCATGTCGACCTTGCGTTCTTGCAGCACATCGAGATAGAAAATGAAGTCCTAAGCCTGAAGCAAAGGCAGAAAGCAAAATCAGAAAAAAGCCTGGAAGAATGCCGACAGAAGCCATAGCAGAAGGCTATTTAACCATAAAAAAAAAAAAAAAAAAAAAAAATACTTTTCATGTCAAATATTAGAAAAAAAAAAAAATTAAAGAGATCAAAAAATCTCTTTTTTGTATTATATCATTCTTTCTTTTTTTTTTTTCTTAAAAAAAAAGTATTTACCATGGCAAGCATGCCTGTGCCTAGAATTGTATTGGCCAAGTTAATTATGCAACTAAAATGACTTGCTGTTGCTTGTTGTGAATCATAATCGGGTATGTAAAGCTGAACATCTTCAGTACTTTGACCTTCTCTAAGAAGCGGTTCAAAAGAATCTAAAGTCGGTTTGAAATGTTCTGTTTCATATACTTCAGTCATTGGGCATTGCTTATCTAACAATTAGAGTTAAAAAAAAAAAAGAAAGCTAAAAAAGAAACCTTAGAAAAAAAAAAAAGCGGAGGATGAATAGCTGGGAACACTCAATTATCCAAAAATCAAATCCCTTTACGGATATTGAAACAGATGCTTGGAACTCGCTTTATTTCTTTGTTCAATTCGTTAGAAATCACTCTTGACTTTATTGTCCACGCGAAAGAGGATATAGATTTCTCTTTTTATTATTGTTAATTTTCATTGTTTGTTTTGAAATGTTTTGTATAGAATTGAAGCTATAATAGACCAAAACAAGCCTTATTGTAGAATAAAAAGAAAGAAAAAGGGGTATTTCTCAGTTATTGAGCTTTGGCATGTTGTCAAAGATCTTGTGGTACCTATTTGATGATCCCGTTACTGCATTTGAAAATGCTGTGCAGTGAACGTGAATTATGCACTGAAATCGTTCTGTATAAAACACGAGACTTGGTTTTTTTTTTCTGGTATGCATGTTTGAATGACCTATGTACTCCTTTTGAACAATGACCATACTTGTTTGCTATTGCCTTTGCACAATAAAGTATTTTCCAAAAAAAAAAAAAAAAAAAAAGACTTCTGTACGACATTTGTAATTTTTGAATCAACCGCTTTGCAACAGGTTTGCCTTTGAGATTAAGTTAAATTAAACAGATCTAGTCAGAGAGTTTTCACATGTGGATCAGACTGTTTTTCGCGCCCTCTTTTTTTAAACGGCTTTTAGCTATTGATAAAAACAGCCTGTATTTATTTTGCTTTCACTTTTATTAGCAACATCCCTTTTACCAATGATACTTTAAATACAGCATAGCGCAAAACAAAAGAAAACCATAAAAGCGAAACAGAATCAAACATCTACGAAAAATTTCATCAAAAAGTCCTTTGCAAAAAAAAAATGTGATAGCTAAACACCATCTTCATATTCTTGTAACCAAACATCTTTTTTTGTTTTATCTTGCTCCTTTTGTACCTGTTGTTTTTACGATGTGGCCCACTTTAAAAAATCAGGTGGCTAATCTTTATTAAACAACAGTTTTTTGATATATTTATTCTTTTAGAAAAAAAAAACTCATGTTTCTCTCGTATTTTTACAAAGCTCCATCAAACTTTCAAGAAGTCTTTTATCTTTCCTACTACCTTTTGCAATAAGGTGCTTACTTAAACAAATAACTATGCAATTTGATTGAAAATAAAAAGTGTTAGAACAAAAATTGGTTGCTTTTTTTTCTTTAACATATATAAACAAATGAACTGATACTTTGCAAACGTTGTTTATAAAAAAAAAAGTACAAAAGACAAATACATACCTAATCTCTTCTATTAATAAAAGGCAACTAAACATATTTAAAAATAATTAGGCACAATATTAAAAGTGAAGAAACGTTTGGTTTCACCTTGCTATATAACATTAGACAAAAAATTTCGGCGCTGAAGTCCAAGGCATTCTAAATGGCAGAGACACTAAACCAAGTGCATATAGCCAGATAAGTGGGCGCCGTTGTATAGCGCACTGTATGTGCATTATGCAAGCGTCATTGGATCGTCACAGCCAAAGGAGAAACCTCACTTTACTTTTGGTCGATCTGTTACACACCAAAGATGTTTCAAACAGAGTGTTGCCTCAGTTAGCTATAGCGGCACAATTGACACATACATTGCGCTCGTACCAGCTTTTATGCAATTAGCTTGAGCAAAGAACAAATATCAGCTGAGTCAGTGTTTTTTTATCAGCGAAAAGCGGCAGAGTGAAAACATGTCATGACCCACACTGGCGTACTGCATTTCTACCAAACTCCGCCAAGGGTAGTTACAAACGCTTGAAAGGCAATGTTACAAAAATATTCAAGTTGACACAAACGCTCATATAATCAACTATGTCGCTTTGTAAAAGCTGCTTCAAGAACTAGTTAACTTGGTCACAAATTCTTTGAAAAGGGAGTATATCTTACTGCTAATTTGCGGAAAATAAAATGCTCTCACGGCAGCAGGCTGCTTTTTTTATATTTCAATTGGGATTTATAGTTTGTGGTTTTCGTAGTGGTCGATTGGTACATTTTTAAAAACAAAGCCAAAAAGACTCTTTATCTAAACAATTAATAAAAAGATTGCACGAACGTTTGACAAAGACTGAAAGATAACGAGGAAAAGCATTGTTGTCAGCCTCAGCAACTCTTGTTTTTAAGTGTTCTTGATCTCATACATTGCCTCATTAAGGCCGTCTTTTAAATAATCATTTTTCTTTTTCAGAAAGCAGCTCTAATCTGCATTTTCGAAGAGTAGCTAAAATTTCTAATTGAGAAGAATCAACATTTTGAGTCTAATATATCATTTCATTACTTTGTTGATCAACAACCCTTTCCCATCCGTTTTTATAAAAAAAAAAAAGCTTATTCTCCAAGATGCTGAATAGAAAAAAGTAGCTACTCGCAAATTATGTAATAGGAAAACCACAAATCGACTGTACGATTGCTTTAATTGAGTAATATAACCACTTTAATAAGGGCACTGAATTCAAACAAAGCAAACCGCTTAAATTTTATCAATCGAATTAAAAAATGCCTTTGTTTAGAAAGACAAAAGACACTAAAGGTAATTTATAGACTGAATAGAAATACCATACTTGAAAAAGAAATAAAACTAAGGAAGTTCTTTTCTTTGTATAAAGAGACATCTCTTTACAATATACATATCAGTATTATCAGATTTTAATAAACTTTGCAAAGCTATAGAATCCTTTTTTTTTTTTTTGAAAAATAATAGAACCATTTTATAGCTAAAAAAAAACACAGCATGATTACGTTTTACTAAAGCGATTGGTATAGTTTGATTTAATGGCTTTTGTGTATGTCTGGCAAAAACAGGCAAGAATATATCCAGGATATCTTCTCGTAGTACAGCTTGGGTATCTCCTAAAAAATAGAGCTAAGATGTCCCCTCATAAAACAGCTTGAGTATCTTCTAAAAACTTAACTAGAGTGTCTCTTTGCAATGCAGCTAGGATGCTTCCTAAAAACACAACTAGGATTCCCTTAAACCCAGTTAGAGTTTCATCAAACTTAGCGAGAATATCTCCCCAGAAAGTAGACAGTGTATAGTCCTGTATGACGTCTCTTCAAAACGCAAACAAAAGATTCCCCAACACAATTATTTTATCTCACTAGAAAATGTCATTACGATGCAAAATACTCGCGCTCACTAAAGAGTTTAGGAACCAAAACAAAAAAAAAAACATATTTTTTTACAATCCGATTGAGTACACCACATCTGAGCATTAAAACGACATCTTGTAAATGTTCTGAGGACATACCCCAAGTGATTTTTTGAGCAATTATCCTGTGTACGTTTTGAAGAGATGTCTTTGTTTATGATTGAAAATTGAAGGCAGTAATTGCTTCGTATGGTTAAGACCTATTTAAACAACATAGCAAAAGGTTTATATCTTTGCTCTGAATAACTCGATGACACTAGTACGCTAGCTCGTCAAAAATGACGAAGGCATGTTGATACTGTACAAATAACTAAAGAAGACGTTTGTGAGTTGTTTACTTTGTGTTCAAATACAAACTGGTCAGTCGATTTTTATAGCTGCTATATGTTATAAAACAGAAATCAACAAACGGGTTTCTGTCACAATGTAAGTTTATCAATAGCATCCGAATCGGTTGAAGACGGAGAGATTGTTACTTCCTCTTCATATATGACAGAGTGGCGGTTAAACTTTGCGAAATACAATCAAATAATAGCAAAACATCTAAAATAAAAATCTTGAATTACAGAGATGCTATACAGAGCGCATCCAACGCATTCCATGCTGATAAAAAGTAAAAGGCGAATAATCTTACTAATTCAATGTGGCAAATAGGCACCAATGTCCATTCAATCCTGCAACCTGCCCCAGATATATTGTGTCTTGGGCAATGTAATTGTTATTAGAAATAGTGTGTCAGCGCAGCCAAAAGGAAAGTTCGATCCAATTTTGGTTGATCAAGTCACGCACTAGAGATATTTTAAACAGAGCGTTGACTCAGTTAACTATACCAACGTACTTGGCGTACACATTGTGATCGCATCGTTTTTTTTTTAAAGCAGTTTAGACATAAAAATCATAAACAAGTATCAGTAGAGTTGGTATATTTTATCCACGAAGACTGGCATTTGTTCCCACAAGTGCAATGCGCCATCCTCACTCTTTTTGCTGGCGCCATTGTGGTTGATTCAAATCAAGCACTTGTTATCAATACACTAGAGATGTACGGCAGGATGAAAATAGCAGATACACATCATGAACAGCACTGACGTATGGGAATTGACAGTTATGGCAGAAGCCGAAAATTAATAATCGGCACTCTATCATGTAGTACGATTGTAACTCCAAGTATACTCTTGAAAGATAATACTACAAGCACTTGAGTTGGTCCAAGCACATACAACTATATACCGGCTGAACCGTACATACTTGTTGACGTTGAAAGCTAATATGGTAAACAAATAAAAAAATGTATAAAAGTGAGACAAAACAATAAGAATCGGAAAGCATCATGAAAACAAGATCAAATATAGCCATCAGCGCGGAAATGATAATATAAAAAGATGCTTCATAGTATAGTATAAATAACTGCACTTTCGCTGATTCAACTCTTTGAAAAAATCTTAACATTAGCCATAAAGTAAAAAATAACGTGCATGTAGCTTACACGAAAGCTCAAGTGACCGTCCAGAAAAGTGCCTACGTGTATTTTTTTTCTGGTTTTAAAATATAGACAATGCGTAGTAAAGAGAGGGGGGGGGACAAACTAACTCTGCTTTCTTTCAAATCCGCTCACTCTTCTTACGAAGAGCGGCGTTTGTTTGTTAATTAGCAAAGCGACTCATTTGAAATGCCTAAACAGACGTGTAAGAGTCATGGAGGTAACACAAAAAGCTTTTTTTCTTTTATTTCTTCTATTCTTGATTCGCTTTATAGATTAAGAGAATTGCACAAATAAAATGCAGAGTTGTTAAAAGTGATAGCAAATTAGCTCAACAAAAGAAAATTCTTTACTTATTAAGCCTTAGCATGTGTTGTCGCTGTCAAAGAAGGTCTGATCTTGTGATACCCACTTGATGATCCTGCTACTGTACTTGAAAATACCGTGCAGTGGATATTAACTATGCACTGAACTCATGTTGTGTAAAGCACAAAACTTGTTTTTTTCTTCTGCTGCATATAAGTCTTTTTTTTTTATTCATTTTTGGGTAACAATGTACTCCTTTTAAACAATGGTCGTTATTATCTGATTTTGCTTTTACATAATGAAACACTGACCAAAAAGAAAGACTTCTCTCTGTACAACATTTACGATTTTTTAGTGAACCGTTTTGCCTGTTAACAAACAAATGTTACGCTTTGTAAGGTTAAAAAGAATAAATTGGTTTAGAAAAACCGTACTTATTTATGCACTACATTACCTTTGTACATTTAATGAAAGGTAACAGAAAACCAAAAAAAAAAAAAAAAAAAAAAAAAAAAAAAAACAGTTAGCCTTTTTTTTTTCAATTCTATAATAGCTTAAGCGTCTTTTTTTTTTACTTTTAATGTATAAAAGTCAAATAAACCTCGTGCTGCCTTTGTATTAGGTTACACACACTCTAAACCAAAGCAGAAAAAACAAATAAAATAAAAACAATAAAAAGATAGTGTGTGTATATACTATTCTAACAAATCTCGCTTATCAGGTTTACTTTTTTTTTTATCTACAATCTTGTATATCCCTTATAGATTAGGAAGGAAAAAGGAGGGTAAAGACGATAGGCAAACGCACACATATGTACATATATATATACAAACATAGACACTAATCTACCATTGTCCTTGGTAGGAGTAAAGGGTCTTTGTTTTTAAAGATAAAAACTAAGGACTTGCATAGCTTGAATGATGTTTTTTTTCTGGACTGTTTTTTGGACCTTTTTTAAAGGCAAATAAAGAAAAGAGAAAGTAAAATGCTTGCAAAAGCGCTCTTTTGTTCTTTTTTGTTTGACTCTTGTTATTTTGACTAAAGCAGCTCTGTTTTACATTATCTTGAAACATCAAAAAGGGGAAGAGTAAGATTCGATCTGCTTTGGTTAATAAGCAAAGGCAACAACAGCATCACAATATGTTTTCAATACAAATAAAAAACAATGAAAGAAAAGCAAACAAGAATTGCTTGATGGATCGTCACAGAGAAAAATACATTGTCTTTCAATAAAAATATCGGGCGATATTTATTCACGCCATCCAAACAAAGATTTAGTTTAAAAGGCTGCTTCCCAAATAAAGAGAAAATATAGAGAAAAGAGAGACAATGGTTTTACTTTTTTTTTGTATTTCCTTTTCAAACTCTTTAAATAACAGTAAAGTCAAAAAAGACAAATTTAGTCCGAAGAGGCTGCATTGAGTCATTAACCAAAACATACCTTTCGCCCCCCCAAAAAAGCATATAACAAATATCACGATTGTACGCTGTATAGCTAAAATAACAATAAACTATGGCAAAGAGAGAGTCAATGGGATAGAAAGGCTATGTTTTTGTGTTTAAATAAAATCTTGCTGATAAAGCTTTTATTTTACGTGTGTGCATTTAAGCATGTATACACGTTAACATTTACTCTTTATGAATTAAATGAAAATAACGTGGCTTTCACTCTCACTCTTGATTGCCTTCTGAAACATCTTTAGAAACCAAAAAGGAATTTTTACTATCAAAGGATCTTCTTTAAATAAATCTGAGGAAAAGAAAGATAGACAAGAAAAGCCCCGGAATGATGGAACATCTTTAGCAGTGTATTCTTGTCTTGCAGAAATAGATAGACTGACTATTTATTAATGTACCTTTTTCAACTACAGACAATATTATCTTAAATACCAGCCTTAATGCAACCAAATAAAAAGCAGGCTGCGTTTTTTTAGAAAGAAATAAATGAATTCATTTTCCAAAACAAAATAGACAAAAATTAGAAAATAAAGTAAATTTGATCATTTCCCACGAGGAAGCAAAGAGTGCGAAAATAAAGATCATCAGAGGCACGAGGCTACCAAAAACATAAAACCATGAAAAAAGAGAGCAAAAAAAAAAAAAAAAAAAAAGAAAAAATATTTATTCAGATTAATAAAAGCGGGTGTAACCTTGCTCCTCTTTTGTTATATTCAAAATTTTTTTTATTATTATTATTGTTATTACTTGTGTTTTTCTATTCTTTCTTCTTTCTTTTTTTTTTCTTTTTTTATTTGAGCGGCTAAAAGTTTCGAAAGATGATTGATTCACCTATCGCAACAGATTCAATTACCAACAAACAGGCAACACAGGAAGCTTCTATCTACCATACATGTCGCTCAGTGCTAAACGAATTAAGCTATATTGAAGGATTTGATGTGTATCTAAAAGAGGAAGATTTGAGCGACCCCTTAAAAAGATTATGGAACATCTGTCAACCTGGCATCAGCTTATGTTTCCTATTTAACGCACTCAACACAGACACACCCATCGCACTCAACCACCATCAATCAAAAAAATACATTTATCATTTTATTGTTGCTTGTAAAGCGCAACTGCATATTCCTGAGGATAGCCTATTTACTATAACCGAGCTATACGAATACGACACTAATGGCTTTATCAAGGTAACACTACTCTAAATCGTTTTGATACTCATCTTTGGAAAGGTCGTGAATACCATCAAACACATTTTGGAATTATTAAAAGAGCAAGGCAAAATACCCGAACAGGCCTTTACAGAAATTGAGGCCAATCACGTTTCTCCAAAAGATTTAAGAGACAATGTGGTCTATGAACTTTTATCGACTGAAAGAAAGTACGTTCAAGATATGGAAGCGCTCCAAGTAAGGCAATCCTACTTTTCTCTCTATGTGTATTGACTTTTTTTTTTGTCTGTTAGAATTATATGAAAGAAGCACAACATTTACTTTCAAAAGATACAATGCATCACTTGTTTGGTAACCTCAACGTACTAGTAGATACCCAAAGACAGTTTCTAGTCCAAGTAGAAGAGCAGGCAGCATCAGCACCACAAGAACAACGCTTTGGACTCCTTTTTAAACAGTTTGAGGAAAACTTTAGTGTGTATGAACCTTTTTGCGCCAATTTTCAACTTGCTCAAGAACTTGTAGTTCAAGTAGCCTATAAACTTCAGAAACTTGACAGGCTCATGTCAGCTGCCTACGAACTTCCAGCCATGCTGATCAAACCGATCCAGCGTGTTTGCAAGTACCCACTTTTGTTACAACAACTCATCAAAGCCACGCCTGAAGACTGGCCCTATTCACAAGAAAATAAAGATGGCCTGGAAGCCATTCAGCGGGTGACCAAGAAAGTGAACGAAACCAAGCGAGTCCAGGAGAACTGCTTGGTCGTAGAAGAGCTCAAAAAGAAACTGGTCATAGAGGATGGTATTGAAATTCCTCTCGAAAGCTATGGCCCTCTCTTGCTTCATGATCGTCTTATCCTGCAAAAATCAGATTCAGACCATACCAAGGAAAGTGTCGTCTATCTATTTGAAAAGACGATTTTGATCTGTAAAGAAGTCAAGGATTCTAACAAGAATTCAATCTCCATTAAAAAAAAGAGAAAAGAAGGTTCTCTCATTATCAAGGGTAGAATCAACATGGCTAGAGTCGATCATGTCAAAAGCTCTTCTTCACAAACAGGTAAAAACCTAATCCCTAAGCAAAAGCATGTTCTTTTTTTTTTTTTTTTTTGACTCAAACTTCTTAGGCAATTATGCATTTATGATTCATTGGACAGAGAAAGACGTACGTCAAAAGATGCAATTGAAATGCAGAAACGATGAACAACTCAGACAATGGTTAGAAGTCATTATTACCACCAAGAAGGAAACCTCAGCTGCCACCAAGAAACTTGAGCCTGCGACCCCCCTTTCGGAGTTTGCGCCCATTTTGGACACTTATGATGATGATGGCGATGATGACCTCTCGCAAGCCCAGGCCAAACATGGTCTGGACGAAGACCCACACACAGATCCCAATGGCTTTTCTAGAAGTCGATTCTATAGTTATCAATACAGCCGAACACCCCATCATGCTCTCCATGACCCATCCAACCGAAAACAAAGCCTGGGCAACCCCTCACTGCCTCCCCCACGCCATTACGGCCACAATCCACCCCCTTTACCTACCACACCTCTTCCTTCTTCTGTTATGGATCTACATCATACCTTGCCCTACTCTCCACCTACAAGCAATCCTTCCTCACCTCACCACATGCTTCCCTCGGGTCCTGCCTGGCCCAAGCGACAAGGACATGAACCAGTGATGGACAAGCTAGGATCACCTGTCTATAAACGAAACAGCCAAGAACCTTTAGATGAATATATCAAGATCAAGACACATCACAAAGGCCAGATCTATGTGGTCCGCGTACCATCCCATATCGATTTTGATGAACTCTCCAAACGAATTGAAGATAAATTGAAAACCACAGTACCCACCTCCACCTCCATCTCAATAGCCGGCTTGAAATACGAAGATGAAGATGGAGACCTTATTACTATCAATTCAACAGAAGATGTTCAAATGGGCTTTGAAATCAAAGGACCTAATAACGTCGTTAATTTTCATGTGACTACTGTTTGTTAATTCCTTTGAATACCTTCTTAATATCCTCTTTTTTTTAAAAAAAAAAAAAGAAAAGAAAAGAGAGGGCTTTTACTTACATCTATGTGTCTTGTTTCGTTTTATATATATATATATATATATATACACTCTTTTATTTTTTTTTTTCTTTTGTTTGGCTTGTTTTCTAAAGATAAAGGCCGCTTCATTTTGTGTCTTCAACACTCTCTTGATAACCTCATGCTTAAAATAAACAGATGTATTCTTTATTAAAGGCTATCTTTTCTTTTAAAAACAAGGTTTTTGTTTCCTATCCACCATTCTTTTTACCTTCTTAAAAAAAAAAAAAAAAGCCTGGTGAGCAAAAGAAAAATAATAAAAAGGTCTATCGTTTCCCTCAATTAGATTCTTGTATACTTTATAAACCTATTGATAAATAAGCTTGGTGATGCCCATCACTAGCATCCGCAGCTGCCTTTTTGTTTACATCTTGAAAAGGAGAGTATTTGACCCTACAAAAATTTGACATGGAAAGGAGAGAAAAAAATAATAATAACAATGCTGCATGTCGTATTTTAATCTAAGCGTACACAAAACAAAAAAATGTAAAGAAAGACAGGCGAAAGCCTCGGATGGTTTTTCTTATAGCTCATTCCCCTTCTCCAAGTACTTTTTTTTTTTTTTTTTTTTTGGGGAGGGTCTATACGTCCATCGATAAGCCCCAAAAAAAAAAAAAAAAAAAAAACAATACACCAAAGTGATATATTGAAAGATTCTAGTAGAGCGTAGCGATTGAAAGTCTTTTCTAGAGATGTGGTATCGAAAGCTGAAGCGATCCATCTTGACTCCTTGCGTAGCCACTATTTTGAATCCCAGCTCTGAAGATGATTCCAGAAAGTGACGCAATCAGACAGTTTTCAATTTGAATTACGTGTCGTGTCGAAAATGAAATAAGTGAGAAGCTTTAAAGAAAAAGGGAAAAAAAAAAAAAAAACAAAAGGTCCTTTTTTGTTTTTCGTTTCTTTTTTTTTTTTTTGTAAGCCATCTGATAAAGAAACAAGATGACCAGTGACGATAAGAAACAATTACTGTAAGTGGTCGCGTCTATAGATAGGTTTACCCATACACATCTCTTTCATTGTATTCTAGACCTAACTCTGGTATCCCTGATCAACCAGAAACCGATCCCAACCATGATCCTGCTACGGCCATTTTGCGTCGTAAAGCAGCACCAAACAAGCTTATGGTAGATGATGCCATCAACGATGACAATTCAGTCATTACTCTTTCTACAGCTACGATGGAAAGTCTTCAACTGTTTAGAGGTGATACGGTGATTGTCAAAGGCAAGAAAAGAAAGGATACTGTCTTGATCGTATTGGGTGAAGACGATATGGAAGATAATAAGGCTAGAATCAATAAAGGTATACTAAGCAACATGTTCAGAGGGGCCATCGTTCTTACCTCTTTTGAAAAGTGGTACGTAACAACTTGCGCCTACGTTTGGGTGATGTGATCACCCTTCATCCTTGCCCGGATATTAAATACGGTAAACGTATTCACGTATTGCCCATTGACGATACAGTCGAAGGATTGACCGGCAACTTGTTTGAAACCTACCTGAAGCCCTATTTCTTGGAAGCCTACCGACCTGTACGTAAAGGCGATACTTTCTTAGTACGTGGTGGTATGCGTGCGGTTGAGTTCAAGGTGGTTGAAACGGACCCAGAGCCGTACTGTATTGTAAGTAAAGCTAGCCACCTAAAGGGCCATTGTGTTCTAACGTTCTCGAATAGGTTGCACAAGATACCGTCATTCATTGTGAAGGCGATCCGATCCGACGTGAGGATGAAGAACAAAGCTTGAGTGAAGTGGGTTACGATGATATTGGCGGCTGTCGTAAACAGATGGCTCAGATCCGCGAATTGGTTGAATTGCCTTTACGCCATCCCCAGCTGTTCAAGTCGATCGGTATCAAGCCTCCCCGTGGTATTCTCATGTTTGGCCCTCCCGGTACCGGTAAGACCTTGATCGCCCGTGCGGTTGCCAACGAAACCGGCGCTTTCTTCTTCTTGATTAACGGGCCTGAAATCATGTCCAAGATGGCGGGTGAGTCTGAAAGCAACCTTCGCAAGGCTTTCGAAGAGGCTGAAAAGAACGCGCCGGCTATTATCTTTATCGATGAAATCGATGCCATCGCGCCCAAGCGTGAGAAGGTAAGCTCTTTTTTTTTTTTATAATGAACCTAGACTTATCCCTACGCCTAGACCAACGGTGAAGTCGAACGTCGTGTTGTCTCTCAACTATTGACTCTGATGGACGGTATGAAAGCGCGTTCTAACATTGTCGTGATTGCTGCCACCAACAGACCCAACTCGATTGATCCTGCCCTGCGTCGTTTTGGCCGTTTCGATCGTGAGGTGGACATTGGCATTCCTGACCCCACCGGTCGTCTGGAAGTACTTCGTATTCATACCAAGAACATGAAGCTGGATGAAGATGTAGATCTTGAGCAGATTGCTTCAGAGACCCACGGTTATGTCGGTGCCGATGTTGCCTCGCTTTGCTCAGAAGCCGCCATGCAACAAATCCGTGAAAAGATGGACCTGATTGACCTTGAAGAAGAAACGATTGATACCGAAGTCTTGGACTCTTTGGCTGTCACGATGGAAAACTTCCGTTATGCTCTGGGCGTTTCTAACCCCTCTGCTCTCCGTGAAACCGTCGTTGAAGTACCCACCGTCAAGTGGGCTGACATTGGTGGTCTTGAAAACGTCAAGCAAGAATTGCAAGAAACCGTGCAATACCCTGTCGAACACCCTGAAAAGTTCTTAAAGTTCGGCATGAACCCTTCCAAGGGCGTCTTGTTCTACGGTCCTCCCGGTACCGGTAAGACCTTGTTGGCTAAGGCTATCGCCAACGAATGTCAAGCCAACTTTATCTCCATCAAAGGCCCTGAACTCTTGACTATGTGGTTTGGTGAATCCGAAGCCAACGTACGCGACGTCTTTGACAAGGCGCGTGCTGCAGCTCCCTGCGTCATGTTCTTTGACGAATTGGATTCCATCGCCAAAGCGCGTGGTGGCTCTGCCGGTGATGCTGGAGGCGCGGGCGATCGTGTCCTCAACCAGATCTTGACGGAAATGGATGGTATGAACGCCAAAAAGAACGTCTTTGTCATCGGCGCTACCAACAGACCTGACCAAATCGATCCTGCTCTCTTACGTCCCGGCCGTCTGGATCAACTCATCTACATTCCTCTGCCTGACGAAAACTCTCGCTTGTCTATCTTGCAAGCCACCTTGCGAAAGTCGCCTGTCTCTCCTGACGTCGACATGAACGTCCTTTCCAAGCACACCCAAGGCTTCTCAGGTGCTGATCTGGCTGAAATCTGTCAAAGAGCTGCCAAATTGGCCATCCGTGAAGATATCGAAAAGGACATTGCTAAAGAAAAAGCACGTAAAGCCAGAGAAGAAGCAGGTGAAGACCTTGGTATGGAAGAAGATGAAGAAGAAACACCTGGTCTCATCACTCGGTAAGCCTTTTTGTTCCCTTCCCTCTTTTCTAACTCACTCCCTTTTTTTTTTTTCAGTGCCCACTTTGAAGAGGCCATGCGATTCGCTCGTCGCTCCGTCAGTGATGCTGATATTCGCCGTTATGAAGTATTTGCTCAAAATCTTCAACAACAACGTGGTTTTGGTTCTTTCAAGTTCCCTGAAGGTTCTTCTCAAGCCATGGATAGCACAAACACCGAAAGTGGCTTTGGTCAAGAAGGCGGTGACGATGATTTGTACGCATAATTTCCCTCCCTTTCCCCTCCACCCCCCCCCCTCCTCTTTCTCTTTCTACCCTCTTTCTATATAGTATACACAACAAGCTTTTTTCTTTCTTTCTCAAATTACAAAATAAAGAAAAGTCAATAGGAACAGACATAAAATACTATATTTTTCTATTTAATTTAGTTGCATAACAAAAAAAAAAAAAAAAAAAAAAAATCAAATAAATAATCAGACGGCACTTGTATTTTCTTTTTTTTCATTTTCTCCCTTTTTTATTTTTTTATTTTTTTCAATGAGACAGGAAACGTCAGGTTCAAACTCTTCTATTATAGAGCAAGCTTCAGAAAAGCAAAAAACTGGTATTAGTCTTCTAGTTTACATGCTTTCTTTGTGGCTTACTTTTGTAATAGAATCGATAAAAAACTTTGCACGTTTTACCAGAGAAAAGTTTCAAACCTCTTTTTTTAATACTACTTTGCCCATACTTCCTGTTGACAAGTCAACCGGACCCACTCTACCTAACAACAACACTAGTACAGATATAGATCTGGACAGTTTGGACTGGCTTTTGGAAAGTTTCAGTCATCTCAACATTCATTCAAAATCTGAGAATGAATACAGTCTAGAGGTAAGGTCTCCCTTTTTTCGCGGTGGGTTCAGCCCTCACCACGCGGGTCACACTAAATAATAAAAAAAAAAAAAAATACGCACTCACGCGTGGGTTACACTGAAATAGAAAAACGAATTTACGGCCAAAGTGAGCCAGGTAAAAAAAATCTTTTGCCCCAAAAAAAAAAAAAAATAAAAAAAAAAAAAAAAAAAAAAACGCGTTCATTTTTTTTTTTTATTATTTTGTATAGCTAAGAACTGACCTATCACTCAAAAATGGAAAGTATCAAGAATTATACAAGTTAACGGAAATCCCTATTGAAAAAGAACGGATTGAACCGCTTACCTCCAAAGAAGAAGCGCTTGTCAACAAGGTCTTGAGAGCTGGACAGTCCGGTCAGTTAGCCCAGTTCAAAACAGCTGAGGTGTCTTATCAAGACATCCAGAAGCTGAGTCCTGGGGTATGGTTAAATGATGAGCTGATCAACTATCATTTTGAACTGCTCTCTTCACGAGCAAGTGAAGATACCTCGCTTCCATCCCTTTATTGCTTCAATAGCTTCTTTTGTTCCACGTTAAGAGAACAAGGCTATGCAAAGATCAAACGATGGACTAAAAGAGTAAAAAAGAAACGTAGTTGTGTGTCTATGTGCTCATCTGCTTTTTTTTTCTTTATATGTACGCCAGGTTGATATTTTTTCCAAAGACCTGATCTTGGTACCCATCAACAAAGCCTATCATTGGGTGTTGGGTGTGATTGACATGAAAAAGAAAAAGGTGTCTGTCTATGATTCCCTGAACGGTCCAGCGGAAGAAACGCTGGATCTTTTACTTGATTATGTGAAAGAAGAACATCTGGACAAGAAACATACCTCGTATGATACAAGTGACTGGGAAATGGCGGCTCCCAGTGACATCCCACATCAAAAGAATGCTTATGATTGTGGCGTTTTCACTTGTGCGTTTGCTGAAAGGCTGTCAAGAGAAGCGCCTCTGGACTTTGCTCAAGAAGATATGGACCTCATGCGACGTAAGATGATTCTCAATATTTTAAATAACCATATTCAATAAACTACACCTTTTTTCCCTTTCCCCTCTTTATTTTTCACTAAGCACGGGGAACAAACGCCACATTCGCTGGTTGTTCTCTGCTTTCCAAAAAGTCTCGGATCGTCATTGCTTCCACATCGTTCTTGTTAAACTCTACAAACGAATCCAGGATGTCTTGAGCCTTTTCAATCGTATTGAGTTGATAACTCGGAATCTCTCGACCCAATTGTTTCATGCTTTCCTTGATAATCTTTTTTTAACCAAAAAAAAAAAAAAAACCTAGGGTTAGATTCTTTCTCCTATACGCTCATGTCTTACCTTGAACTTGAGTTCTCTATCGTTCAAAGAAAACTCTTTCCAGTGACCTTCTTCCTGGCTATGTTCAAGCACAATCGATTGAAGGATCGATTCTATCTTTTCTTGGTCTTTGATCACTTCTTTGTTCTTCCACCTAGAAAAAGCCAGGTTTAGATTTTCTCTTTGTTTTCTTTAGATTGGACCGCTTACGAAGGAATGCTTATTTTGTCTTCATAGTTTACATTGAAAGTCACTGGTAGGGCTTCACTTGTCTGTTGAGCAGGGGTAACCACTTCTTTGTTCTCCTTGGCTGCCCAAGGGTTGAACTTTCCAAAAAGTCCATTCTCACCCAAAACAATAGCTGACGTATGGATACGTGACGCTCTTTGGACTGGCCATCGCACTATGCTTCTACACGCCAACATGATGGAAAAAAAAAAATAAGAATCGAAAATAAAAACCAAAAAAAAAAAAAAAAAACAAAAAAAAAATCCTTCCCTCTTCTTTGGGACAGTTGTGACTGTGAAAAAAGAAGCAACAGCAGTACGCTCTTTCTATGGTTTCCTAACATAGCTTAAAGATCACCCCTAGTTTGGGTTCGCCTGACTATTCAAATCCATCCAGCCCTTGACTGTCCTATCTCTCGTATTCAAAACCACTCTCTAAAGCAAACCATCGGGAAACGTCGGTGCTTCAATGACCTCTGGCCCATATTCATCACCAAAAAAAAAAAAAAAAAAAACGGCCTCTTAAATTTTTTCATTTTTTTCATTTTTTTCATTTTTTTTTTTCCTTTTCTTTTTCACAAAAACAAAAGAATGAGCGAAAAGAGAAAAGATGCAGGTCATGGCACTGCTATTATCAAAAGAACCAAGCCTAACGATGAAGACAACTCTGTTATTACTTTATCCAACCCAAGATCGGGAACTCAAAACGCGATTGTTGGCACTGTAAGCAAGATTGCGTTCGATATGTAAAAATATCAAAAAAAAAAAAACTGAACAGCGATTAGGTGAAACGGACTTCCTCGTTAGAAGCGCCTGTGATGCAAATGACAGGACATAGTGTAAATGCTCTCGAAAAGAAACCACGCACTGACACTGTTTGTTTGAATAGGGAGAAATCTACAGTTGTGAATTCGACCCTTCAGGACAAAAGGCAGCCAGTGCAGGATTTGATAGACAGATATGTAATGTGGATAGCGATCAAAGACCCCCAGGTTAACAGAGATTTTAGTTTTATGGAACACGTACGGTGAGATAAAGAACTATGGGATCATCAAAGGACATACCAACGCTGTGATGGAAATTCATTGGTCTCGCGATGCACGACAGATCTTTAGTTGTTCTGCCGACAAGTCTGTGGGTATTTTCGATGTGGACTCTGGCGAGCGCGTGCGACGATGGCGAGGCCATACAGCCATTGTCAATAGCTGTCAAGCAGCACGTCGAGGTCCGGAGATTGTCGTTTCCGGTAGTGACGATCATACCGTAAAGATATGGGATCCTCGACATAAAGGAGCCGTGGCCAGCTTTGAACATGATTATCAAGTCACTTCGGTTTGTTTTAGTGATGCTGGTGATACCGTTTATTCGGCTGGCATTGACAATACCATTCAAGTCTGGGATATCCGCAAAAATCAATTATCGTATACCTTAGAAGGCCATGCAGACACAGTCACTGGCTTACGCTTAAGCCCAGACGGTCATCATTTGCTATCCAACGCCATGGACAACACAGGTAAAAAAAACACTAGAAAAAAAAAAAAAATATATATATACATAGATAAACCATTGACCGCCATAAATACAGTGCGCATATGGGATATCAAACCTTTTGCTCCCAGTGATCGTTGCCTAAAGGTATTTGAAGGCGCACCTCACGGATTTGAAAAGAATCTGATTCGACCCACTTGGTCTACAGACGGTACTCAAATTGCATGTGGTTCCGCTGATCGAACCATGGTTATCTGGGCTGTCGAAAGTCAAAAGATTCTTTATAAACTACCGGGTCATAAAGGTTGTGTTAATGACGTCGATTGGCATCCAAAAGAACCTATTGTGATGAGCGCCAGTACAGACAAAACTCTCTTCTTGGGTGAGGTCAAGGCCACTCGATAGGCATCCTACGTGACTGCTCCATTCTCCCCAAATCAAAAAAAAAAAAAAAAAAAAAAAAATTTTTTTTGATTTTTTTGCAAATAAATTTCAGGTGCAACCGGTGAACCTCATGAAATCTTTCTCTTTCCCCTCCTCCCTTTTTATTTAATTTTTATTCACAATGGGTCGTATGCACACTCCTGGTAAGGGTATCTCTAGCAGTGCCCTCCCTTATCGCCGCACTCCCGCTTCTTGGGTCAAGACTACTTCTGACGAAGTAGTAGACATGATCTGCAAGAACGCCAAAAAGGGTTTGACCCCATCGCAAATCGGTGTCATTCTTCGTGATTCGCATGGCATTCCTCAAGTCAAGTCTATCACCGGCAACAAGGTGCTCCGTATCCTCAAATCCAGTGGTCTTGCTCCTGAAGTCCCTGAGGATTTGTATCATCTTATCAAGAAGGCTGTCTCTATCCGTAAGCACTTGGAACGTAACCGAAAGGACAAGGACTCCAAGTACCGTTTGATTTTGATCGAATCACGTATCCACCGTCTCGCACGTTATTACAAGACCTCAGGCCAATTGCCTCCCACTTGGAAATAGTATCCTTTTTTCTGATTATGAACTAACCTTTTAGCGAGAGAGAGAGAGAGAAAAAAAAATCTCAGTCATCTTTTCATTGCCTATATTGAACATTACTTTGGGTTGCTTTTTTTTTATAAAGAGCTGCTCGGGTAACTGTTCGCCTTAACCCACTCTTTTTTTTTTTTTTTTTTTCTATAGTGAGTCTGCTACTGCTTCTGCAATGGTGGCTTAAACTTGCCTCAAGGATCAACACAAGCCCATATCTTTTTTGATACAAAACGACAATAAACACAAGAGAATGTGCAAAATCTCCTTCCCCCCATGGTCTCTCCCTTTTTTTTTTTTTTTTCTATCGATTATTATTGTTATTATTATTTTTGTTTTTTTGTTGACAAAAACGCCCAGTGATGACAACTTTATATTTACACCTTGAACACATATCATGAGAGGTTTTGTATTCACACTGGCTGAGGGCGTTTTAACAAAAAAAATTTTTTTTTTTTTTTTTTTTTTTTTTTTTGAGATTCTTGTTTTCATGGGTTATTTGTTTCTTTTGTGGCTTTTTTTTTAAATGACAGACAACAATATTTAATTTCATTGGACAATTTTTAATCGGAGACAAAAGATTAGGTTATTACTTGTTTTTAATAAAAACTTTCAACAAGGCGTTGTAGCGTAATGGATAACGCGTTAGACTTCGAATCTGAAGATTGTGGGTTCGAGTCCCATCAACGTCGTTTTTTTTTTCATTTGTTTTTCCATCCTCGCATTTTCAAACGGTGTACCGTTTCCCTTTTTTTTTTTTTTTTTACAAGTCAACAGATGTGTTTTGTTTTATATAGAATTGTTTATTATTAAACCACAACGAGGGATAGGGAATAGAGGATATGAATTAGTTTTTTCTTTTTGACGTTGCAAGTTGTATGGCGGTGTAAACACGTTTGGCTAATACGTTAACGTTATCGTCTGAATCTTCTTGAGATTCATTGGGTTCTGATTTTGATTGTTTTCCTTTTTTAACTATTTTTTCGACGGATTCAACCACAGACTGTGAATCGCTTATGAGTTGCAAAAGCCATGGGTCACCTCCCTCCAAAAACTGATCCAGGGTCCATACGCCAATATGCTGAAAGGCTGTATCTTGTTCATCTGAAAGAAATCGAATAAAAAAACTCTCTAATCCTCCTGAAGGTTTCTTCCAGACTTTCACAAACGGTGCATAATCAGAAACTACCCATCCCAATATCAGTGTCAGGTTTCTCCCTCTTTTTTTTTTTTTTTTTTTTAAAAAAAAAATATGGTTACCTTTTGAGCTAAGATTCCCAATAGCAGCGGCTGAATTGCCTTGTACCTCCAAATTAGGATGGGAAGTCAACTTGACCAAGACCTCCACTACATTCATGCTGAGCAGCTTTTGTTTCAATTCGTCACTTAATGCCAATACAGCAATGGCAGCTGTCATCTCTGTTTGTACACTCAAGGGCACCTTGTGAATCAAAAGCTGGATCCTCTCAATAGCGCCTGCTTCTACAATAGCTCGTTTGTTCCGTTCTGAACTCGCTGCCAAATTGCGAAGGGTGGAGATCGCATGACACTGTATTTCCTCGTTGTCTTCGTAGGCCAGCAGTTCAATCAAAGGGTGAACAAAGCCACCATCAATAATAGGTGATTCATTGGCCGGATGGATCGATATATTACGAACACATGCAACTGAAGACAAAATGAGGGGCAAAAAGGATGATTTTAAAAGTCGCAAGAGTGGAGCTAAACCTTTACAACGTACAATTTCCAATTGATATTTTTCTATTCAATCGTCAGTATAAAAGTTGTCAGATCTTGTTGTTACCATCCGATGCCAAGTTTCGCAACGCAAGTGCCGCTTGACACTGAACCTTTAAACTCTTGGTATCCATCAAAGCAATCAAGTACTGTACTAAACGTGAATCTGTCTGTGCCAATTTTTTACGGTTACTTGCTGTGAAAAAAAAAAAAAAAAAAAAAAGTAATACTGTTAAATAACTACAGAAAATGTGATAGAATTATTACCATCCACTGCAATGTTAGAAAGCGCTGTAGTACAATAATATTGAACATCTGCATCCGGTGAGCCAAGTAGCATAATAAGAACAGGTATGGCTCCAGCATTAACCAACTGTTGACGGTTGTCCTCTAAAAACATGTCAGAATCGTTTTTTTTTTTAAAAAAAAAAGTTAAAATTTAGTTACGTGTATGTGTCATATTCAATAAAGCTCCGGTAGAGTTCCTTTGAACTCTTTGATCTTTGGATTTTGCAAGTTCAACCAAAAGTTTGAGTGCGTCCGATTTTGCTATTTTGGTCTTGTTATCATCTATGGAGAAACAGACGTAAGAAAGTGGCTGTTGGGATGTTTTCCAAAATTGATAGCGCATTTTATAATACAAAAAAAAAAAAAAAAAAAAAGTACGACATCCATTTCGGAAACGCTGTAGATCTTTCTCCACTTTACCATGAGTAGCAAGGTTAGTAATACACCCGACAGCATTGCACTGAACTTCTACATTGGGTGAACCCATTTGACGAATAAGCTGCTCAAGTCCGCCAAGCTTGACAATCAAAAGCTTATTCTCGGCTAGTTTTGTAAAATTTCAACGGGTCAGTTTTTCTATAGCTTCTGTATACATCTATCGATACAGATAGATAGATATAAGCTTTACTATTGACAGCTAGATTGCCAAGAGCTGCACTTGCAGCTCTTTGCACCTCGACATCGTGAGATTGTAACAAAAATAAAATAGGATTGAGTGTGTCTCGTTCCACTTGGCGCATGTCTTTTTCTGTAATCTCAGCAAAAGCTAAGGCTGCCGATCGTTGTAAATCCACATTGTCTGAAAAAGCTAAAGTAGAAAGAGCCTGTAAAGGTTGCCCTTCAAAGAAATTGGTATCACCCCGATCTAGCTTTGTTAATCAACCGTCTCTTATTTATGTAAAACCAAGCCTACTTTCAAGATACTGTAGTAGCTCGGCTATAGCTTCTCGCTCATTCTCTTGTAACAAAGGTTCATAAAGGTGGTTTTTGTTTTTTTCTAAGCTTTTTCGTTGAATAAGAATGGTTTTTTTTTTTTTTTTCTTTTTCGTGTATGTCTATACAAGACTTACTTCCAAAACAAGTGGAACAACAATTGCTACAGGCGTTTCCCATGTGTGTATTTTACAAGTAAATAAAGCGAGCCGTTGTTTGCTTGAAAAAAGAAAAAAAAAAAAACAAAACCAAAAGAAAGGAAAATAAAAGTAATTTTTTGATTTAACTTACATATAATATGACGTAATTTGAAAGTTATGCTCAAAAGGTATGAGCAGTTTTTACCAAGGGTTTGAGTTTCTTATAGACGTACCACTCTTGTAAAAAAAAAAAAGTAATCTTTTTAAGTGATAAGCAATATTCAAACGTATAGCATAAAGGATTGGCTCTTTATTCTCTTTTAGTATACAAGTTACATTCCGTGACTGTAGCATGCTGCCTTATCTATGCTCAAACGTATGGCATATTAATTCATGTCTCTAGTCTTTCATCTTTTTTTTTTTTTTGGGTTGGTCTCTGCAAGTTGTTATAGGAAGCTTACTGATTTTTAACAGCAAAAAAACAAAGACTCTGTATTTTGTTTATACAACCAAATGATATTAATAAACGAAAAAAAAGGGGGGGGGAGACAGTGAATCACTGTCTTGGGCTCCTAAATAACATTCAATCCTGATTCTTGAAGTTAGTAAAGGTACAAATAGCCAAAAAAAATTTAATTATTGTTTCTGTTCAAAAGGCTTCAATTCCAAGTACCTAGTATATACAAGTTATATGCTTGATTGATCATAAGAGGAACACCACAATCCATTTAAAGAAAGATGTCAGGCTTTGACTGAAATTTGTTGCATCTTTATTTAGTTGGCTTAAGTTCCAAAGCATCCCCTTCTTCATCGTCTTCAAGAAACGCACTGGAGGTGTCTAGTATAGTGTTTTCACTATCGACTTCTGTATAGCCCTCGTTGTTTCGATTAGAAGGATTTGGATAGTTTGTTAAATGCTCCCAAAGATAAATCAAACAAAACGCAAACAAAAAGACAATAAAACCAAACGAGAGCAATATGTTCATATAAGAGCTAATGTCGACATCTATAAAAGCCAAGTAGCCCAGCTGTTCTTCTGTAGACCCCATAAATAGCAATCCAGCTAAAGTCAATGTCTGTACAAAATCAGTTCAACACTAAAAAAAAAAAAAAGCGATATGTGAGACTTACAAGAGGAGGAAGGTATTGCCAGGGTGATATGCTATCAAACTGTCCTTTTTTCCAAACAAAGCAAATCTCAATAATACGACTTAATCCCCCTGCCATCAGCATGTACCCAAAATAAGAATGAATAGCACCACTGTTGGCTACATGCTGAGCGTGCCCTTGAAAAGAAACAGCAGTCAGGATTATCAATACAGAAGGTATGACTGATCTTTTCCCATCGCGGCTCAAAAAGATACCAACTAAACCAGCAGCCCACCAAATAATGCCCATAGACGTGTGTTGGTAATCACCATGGTTCCAAGGCTGGCCCCATCTATACCAAAAAGTTGAGCTATCACTCGCCTTTTTCTAATTTTGGTTTGCTTTCTTGTAGACATTACCTGTGTTCTGTAAACGTATTTACAATACCCCAAAGCATAATTACCCAACTGTCGTACCATTCTTGACTTTTTCCTTTGCGTAATAACCAAGGGCCGCCCACACGAAGTGATAACAATAACAAAATACCATAGCCTACAAAAGAAGAACCCATAATAAAATGTGCTAAACATTGCCCGGTATGACCTGATCAAGAGACAATAAAAGTAAGCTTTGTATAAATGCAAAAAAAAAAAAAGTCAGTGATGTACTACCTCCATAGCAAAAACCCAAGGATGCAATTACACCTAGCATGATTTGTACGTAGCCAATTACCGGAATAAGGGCACCTAGTACTTTATGTACTTTAACTAACACAGGTCTTATCTTTCCATGAAAGCTTTTCTCTAAATGAAGCTTAAGATAAACTCCTAAAACAAACTGGATGATTACAGCCCATATCACTACATCTGCAAATTTCCGATGGGCTATATGAGGCTCCTAAATAAATGAAAATACATAAATAGATGTGATTAATAATCAGTGTCTTTTGAGCCAAGATATATATATATATATATATATATATATGTATAAACATACATAATTTCTGCCGTTATGAGCATGCGCTAGAAAATAACCAATAATAAATAAAGCACTGGCCAAAATTTGTACGGGAACATGCCATTTGTTTTTAGCTAATCCTAAGACCATTCCTAAAGGATAAAGAATACCAAAGGCTATTACCAATTAGACAAAGGAACTCAAAGATGAATTTATTTGTGATTCAGTTATTACATGCCACCATGAATATAATGTGAAGTGTCATGATAAGTCCAATTGGATCGTTGGTTGCTGCATTCTCACTAAACAAAGACGGATCTAAATTATGGCTATGCCCCATGCCGCTAGCATGCTCGTGCTCAGACATAATGTAAGAGTAAGAAAGGAGAGAGTGAGGAGAAGAGCAATTGAAAGGCAGAAAAGAAAAAAGAAACTGATAATAATTATTTATACAATAAACATAAGCACAGGGTGCGGAAAGAAAAAATGAAAATAAGAAAATGCAAGAATTATAAATTGAAAACTGTCAAGGTTTTTCTCCAATATATATATATCTTTTTTTTTTTTTTTTTTTTGGTACAAAGAATCAGTCAGCTGTTTGTAGCAAGGCTTTTAGTGATATTGACTGATATATTCACTGTTGCAATGCTCAGGATATTAGATGTATGTACCTTCTAGAGCAATTCATTTTTGCCAATAAAAATAAATGTGCTGAAACCTACGGAGGCTTACAGGCTGCTACATATATCAACGAGTCTTTAGAATGTTTTTGTAACAAATTTCGCTCTATGGATTCTTTAGACAATGGACAGTATCGTGCTATAAGGGCTTTGTATAGCTAGGAAAAACGATGTGCATTATGAAAGTAAATTTCCTATACTTGGTCCTAATCATTTGGAGAGATTACCACTACCCAGACTAAAATAAGTCTACTTGTAAAATGGATTTGAGAGCTTTTCACTGATCTAACAAATAGCAAAGAAAGAGATACTTGAGCCGTGTTAAACTATTGATATTGGACAAGCAAATGACGATACTGTCTATACTTAAGCCAATAGTACTCTATATACACTTGACTTGTAATGTGCTGCAGAGTTTTCCTTTCAATCTGGGTGACTTTCGTACATCAACAGCCCTTACTGTTACCATAGCCTCACAAAACTCGATAGACTGTACTGTAAAAATAACATAGTCTATTTTTTTTTATCTTAGTTATTCAAGTATGTAAGCTTATTAGCTATACACAAAAAAAAAGGGGGGGGGGAAGAGCTGCAGTTGCCCATTTCAATCTAGCATTCACATACAATCAATACAAGCAAAGATAAACCTAAATGTAGTCGAGTTTGTCAGCTTTATCAAATTGACAGGGTAATTTCATTTGTCCCCGAAAAACTGAGCTATCCATGGTTTTCCTAAGGACCTTGAGTTCAATTGTATCAGCCCAGTGGCAAAAAGGCTGTTAAGACAAAACTAGCAATACAAACGATTTTATAGTAAAGGCAAGAAAAAAACATCATTTCTTACTCTACCGAATAAAATACACTGATAAAGTATGCAAAACCATAGATTTTTTTTTTTGGAGAATATAACACGTTTGTGCCTGTTAGGAAAACATTACCTAGGTTTGGCCACATAAAACCCTAAAAAAACGCTTGCTATAATCTTTCTCAAGCTTAAAACAACAATGAAAAGACACCTCTGTCATATATACTGTTTTTTATTTCAATTGCGCCATCAGGGATAACGTTAAAAGCAGTAGGTATTATCTAAAAAAAAAAAAAGCCATTGAATCAGTTTATCTCGCGTTTAAAAACAAAGTAAATAAAAGTAAAAGCTTTATAAAGGGTGTGCGACATGGTAGTAATTCATTGGTCTGTCTCTCATTCCAATAAATTGTTTAGATGTCTATTTCGGTTGATCTTGGACTTTTGTATCGGTCAAACAACAAATGTCTACTGCGTTGACAACCTTCTTAAAATCCTTTTTTTTTTTTTCACCCTTCAAGCGACAAAAAGGAAAAAATACTACTTACGCTTCCTTTTGATAGAAAAATTTAGTTAGAAAGAAAGAGGAAAAAAAAAAACTGGACGAAAAAAAACAGTCAGTTGTTATACGTTTACCACCCCATAAAAAAAAAGTGGACAGTCATAACCGGTCGTTTTCTGTATTGAAAAAAAAAAAAAAAAAAAAAAAAAGCGCGCTGGAGTAGCAACTTCTTTACTTTGCTTTACGATGGTTACAGGTAAGATTTGTTTGTAGAAATCGAACGGGCCAAACAAAAAAGAAAGATAAAAAGAGGTTCTAAATAACTGCTTTGGCTTTATTAGTCAGGACTAAACGACAAAGAGAAAAAACTGAAGGAGATCAGACTGTCAATAAAAAACCTACAAAATCAAAATCGATTTCCCAAGGTACGGCCCAAAAAGTAATAGCCTTATCTTCAACATCTTCCCCATTATATATTGATATTTCTCTAAAACAGAAAATACCAAAAATGTCAAAACAACCTATTTGAAATCAAATCAACAAAGAGATCGTACTAGCTTATACCAAGATGCAAAGGCAGTATTTCGTCGTACCGCTGTACCATCGCGACTTGTCGGTCGAGGTCAAGAAAGAGAAGTGATGGTAGAGTTTTATAGAGATCATGTTCTCTCTAACCAGCCAGGAAGTTTTTACATCTCAGGCATGCCAGGCACTGGAAAGACCGCCATGTTGACAGAGGTAATGCGGACAATGGAAGAAAGTGTACGTCATACAGCTCATAAAGTCAACACAACAGTCATCAACTGTATGACGGTCAAGGAACCCAAACAGATCTATGTAAAACTAGTGGAAGCTTGGAAACAAAAAAACGCAACTATACAATCGGACTTGATTCAACAGGCACACTCTTTGATGAATTCCAAAAAAAGCACTTTAAAGTATATATTTCATTATTTGCCAAAAAAAAAAAAAAAAAAAAGACAAGTATAGACCTAAATTGTCTGTTAGCGTTGTGATCTTAGATGAAATCGATTCGCTTATTACAAAAGAGCAGGACGTTTTATACAAACTTTTCGAATGGGCCTCCTTGGCTGATTCGCGATTGGTTTTGATAGGTATTGCGAATGCACTCGACTTGACAGACCGTATATTACCTCGACTTCGAGCCAAGAACTGTAAACGAAAAGGGCATATAAAATGAACGTTTACTGAATTTTTTCTTAGGTGAACCCAAACTGTTGAATTTCAATCCTTATAGTGTATCTGAAGTGTCTACAATTATTAAAGATCGATTATACTCACTTGTGGATACATCTTCCACAGATACCCCTTTGCCTTTATTCCAACCTGCTGCTGTAGAGCTCTGTTCACGCAAAATTGCAGCTTCTATGGGGGATTTGAGAACGGCCCTTGATGTGTGTCGACAGGCAATTGAGGTGGCAGAGATGGAACAAAAAAAATTAGAAAAAGCCGGAGAACAAAAAATACTGGAACCCAAGGTTTCTATTAAACATGTCATGCAGGTCTTGAACACCGTTTTTGGGAGCCCTATGGTTCAAAAGCTGAAAGCACTCAACTTGCAACAAAAAATCGTTTTAGGTGTATTTTACATAATGAAAAAGACAAATAAACATGTGACTCTAGGAAAAGTAACGTATACAACTAACAGCAGTGAAAAACAAAGGCTCACATCCTCTCTAATAGTTTCGAAAAGAGTATAGTTCACTCTGTGGTGATACAGCTACTACAGTTTCTGCTGTGACTAAGTCTGAATTGAACGATCTGATATCTATGTTGGAAACATCAAGTTTGCTAAGTCTAAGTAAAAGCAGA
The DNA here is from genome assembly GCA_025677835.1 of Sporodiniella umbellata. Lineage (NCBI taxonomy): Eukaryota > Fungi > Mucoromycota > Mucoromycetes > Mucorales > Rhizopodaceae > Sporodiniella > Sporodiniella umbellata. Next base: position 18,688 of record JAIXMR010000114.1, on the reverse strand, counting down.
GAAGAAACAGCAAGAAAGGTTCAACTGAGTGTACAAGATAACGAAATTCTTCAAATGATTGAGGATGTTCCTCTATTGAGCAGTTGGCTTCATGAAGCCATGATAAGACAAGGACTTAAATAAAAACGGTTATAGAATTTTTATTTTACTCTAACAACTTTCTGTTTTTTTTTTTTTTTTTTTTTTTCTATGATACTTCAAAAGCAGGGTCAAATAAGATACTTACACTTTCACCAAAGTGAATTCTTCGAATGGCCTCAGCAAATAAAGAAGAGATAGGAGATACTTGTATCTTTTTGGCACGCTTGAGATGTTCGTATTGGGGGATACTATCGCTGACAATGACATGATCCAAATAACTTTTTTGAATACGATCCAAAGCATCACCTGAAAGAATAGCATGGGTGATCAGTGCGTAAATTTCAAGCGCACCATTTTCGTGAAGGAGTTGGGCTGCTTTGGTGATAGTAAATGAAGTGTCGGCAATGTCGTCAATCAGAATACACACTCTGTCTCTTACGTCGCCCACCAGCATCAAATCGTGTTTTTGGGTTTTATCTGGACGTCGACGCTCTTTGTGAATAAGAGCAAAATCCATATAAAGCTTATCGGCAATAGTAGTGGCTCTTAAAAGATAAGGATTTTTTTAAAAAAACTGTAATGTAGATAGAAAAGTATTTTACCTTTTAGCACCACCAGCGTCAGGAGAAACAATAATAGCTTTCTTGTAATTGGGAATATTGAAATGAATGTACTTTGTCATAAAAGGCAAAGAGGACAAGTTATCAACTGGACAATCAAAAAATCCTTGAAACTTTGTACATATCAATACGTTAGTTGCCCTGAAAAAGAGAGAAGCCCCACTTACTTGAGGATCGTGTAAATCCATTGTGATAATATGATCGGCGCCTTTAATTGGATGAGAGGAATAAGTTTACTTGGATAAAAACAGAAGGTGGATAATAAATTTTTTTTTTTATACCTGCACAGGTCAATAGGTCGGCTATTAAAGTGCCAGATCTGACTAGCCATTGCTTATAGCCGTCATGGTTTGTATTTGTATGAATAAGAGGCTTTTTCGATAAGGCCCCATTTAAAACTATTTGTTGTTTTAATTCGAGCTCATGAAGAAAAGAGGAGTTTTCGTTCAAAGAGAGAATAGAAGGCGCTGTACCCGTGGGTGTGGAAGGTACTGTCATTGGAGGGGGTCTTATGAACGGGGCACCTGAACGCTTATAGCGATCGTCTGGTTGTCTAGAGTAAGGGAAAAAAGGGATAACTGCAGTCACTTTACTAGCAGAGACGGTTTTACAGGCTTGAATCATGATCAAGAGCTCAATAAAATTGTCGTTAACGTGTCCACAGCCTGATTGTACGATGAAAACATTCTGTTCACGAACACTGTCTCGGAGTTCCACACTAGTCTCATTATTACTAAACTTAGACAGACGGCACTGAGCGGGCTCGATACCAAGGCGATCACATATATCTTGAGCGAACTGAGGATGGGACGACCCACTAAGAACAATAGGTCGCTTCATTCTAATAAAAGTATAAATGGACAAGAAAAAAAAAAAAAATTAAAACTGAGGGAAAAAAGAAAAAAGTAAAAGTTTTGTACGACACTTTTAAACTCTCAATCAATCCTTAACAAGAGTGTGTAAGCAGCATTGTGATGATTCGTGGCTATTCTTATTTATTAGGAGAAAGAAAGAAGATTGTTTGCTGTATTTAATAACGAACTGTTTTGTTCTTGGCTATAAAAAAATAAGCTTTTAAGGGAACTATATATGTTTCCTAAAAAAAAAACTTGTTCGTTTATCCTATTGGTTTTCTTTTTTTTTTTTTTGGAGTAATGTGTTGATTATAGATATTCATCGCCTGGAAAATAAAGATAGACAATTGAAGCGGAATTTTGAGGGATAATAGCGTAAACTTTATACATGTTTTCTACTATTTTAGCTCTGTTTGGACTAAAGAAGTATGTCACCCGTTTTCTTGATTATCTTTTTGTATTTTCTGTATACACTGGTGCATAAAAAGAAATACATGTTCTTTTGTGTTCCTGTGAAAAAAAAAAAACAACAACAACAAAGGGAAGGCAAACAATAGTTTAACTCTATAGCTGCATATGTGTATATGTGTGTGTGAATAAATCGTCAAAGATAGGCTATTTTGGCAGACACTACAGAAAGTAAAAAACAAAGTGAAAAGAAAATAAAGTCTTTAAAAGAAAAAAGAAGTCCACAAAAAAAAAATCTGCTGATAAAAAGACCATCAATCATGCAAAGATGACTTTAAAACACGAACAATAACTGATGGTACAATGTAAGGCTTATGGCTCCTCTTATTCTAATTGTAAATAACAATCTAAAAGAATTGGGATTCTAGTTTCTCTTTTATTTTGAGTCTCCTTTTAACTCTAAACTAAGAAAATACATAAAAAGATAAATATAAAAAAAGCGGCAAAAACCGTTGTACGATATTTAAACTTCTTTTGGCCATTTTTTATTCAATTGTCTCTCTTTCTTTTTTAACCTGAAACTTTTTCTTTTCTTATTTTTTTCTTTTCTAAATATTTTCAATCAAACACTTCTATTTTATTTACAAACATATCCTCTTAAATGAATCGTAGAGTGAGGCTTGTGCACCAAAGACAGCCTTCGTTCACTAGTCCTCCTACACCTGATACCAAGAAGAAGCCTAAAAAATCGGTTCATTTTCGAGAAAACGGCTCGCTTGAAGATGTCCGTTTTTTTTTAACGTCCGAAAAGCCTATAGCCTGTCAATCCGATCCTACGTGCTCATCTATTCAGCACTTTCTTCGTTGCCCCAATTGGCCTGACCATTCTCTTTCTGGACCGGTATGGATGGAAGATTTAGAGCTTTCAGAAAACGGCTTTTTACTGGGCACCTGTCAGGTGGCCAACCTGGCTTTTGAAAAACAAGTCAAGATTCGATATACCCTAGACGACTGGGTCTCTTTTAAAGAGATCAGCGCTGCTTTTAAGGAACCCATCACTAATACATGGGACCGCTTTGCTTTCCAAATCAATTGTGCTCATATACGTCATCTCGACTTTGCTATACTCTATACGGTCGACGGACGTGACTTTTGGGATAATAATTCAGACCAAAACTATCAATTGGATATTCTTCACAAAGTCATCGAGGAAGATGAATTCAACGGTTCTTCTTCTTCTTCAGACGATGATGAGGAGTTGACTGAAGCCGCTTATTGTCCTTCCCATCACCATTTTCATTATTTCCCTCATCAAAAGGATGATCACCCCGCATCTCACTCGAACATTACATGGGTATAAATACCAATACATATACATATCTTTACGGATGTATATGTATGTTGTAAATATTTCCTTCTTCTCCCTCCTTTCTTTTTTAAAATAAAGTATCCTTTGTGTGTGTATATGATTTCGTTTTTGACTGTTTCTCAACTACGATGAAATCACTTTATTACTCCCCTCCTTTTTTTACTTGTCTGCGACGTACAGCAGCGGGCACGAAGCCCAAAAGTTCTTTTTGAAGGTCTCTTAATTGGGGTTCAGCCGAAATGGTGGCCACTACAGGCTTTTTAGGCTCTGCAGTACTAGATGATGGCGGAGGGTTAGTTTTGTTTTCATAACGTATAGGTGGTCGTGTGGGTGGTGCTTCATAATGCACTGGAGACCGTGTAGGCTGTGCTTCATAATGCACAGGTGGAAAAGCAGAATGAGTATAGGGTCTAGGAGGATACGTTAAATTGGCGTAAGATGGTGGATGGTGATATTGAGGCATAGAATGATAAGGTAAAGGAGGTGGTGGAGGTGGTGGGATCCGACCGCCATAGTTTTGAGTGATAGGGAACTGAGAGACAAAAGGTTTAGAAGGCGGAGGTCCTGGCGGTAACGGGATTTCATACTCGTCATCAGATTCTGTTATCTCTGATTGCTTGGTCTCTTCCTTATCCTCTTTTTCTTCTTTTTCAATTCCTTCTATACTTTCGTCGCTGCTCATACTGCTGACCGAGCTTGAGTCAGAGTCGCTATCTGAATCTTCGTGCTCTTGATCTGCTACTACCTTCTTTTCGGTCTTCACATCTAAACAAGAGGTTCAGCCTAAACAGCGATACAAGCCCTTTCTTTACCTTTCTTTTTGGTTGCTACAAACTTTCCACTTTTTGGATCGTAGACCATTTTACGTGCCTCATGTTTACTTTCGTGTTCTTGCATACGAGCAGCGTATGCAGCATGTGCACTATAATAGTTACATGATGTTATTATCATTTTGGGGTCCGTCTGTAGATACGATAAGGATATTTCCTTTTTACCTTGAAAGTTGTTGAGAAGAGTTCTAAAAAAAAAGATGTCAAATCATTGTCCTAACTTTTCTATCTTATTCGCTTACCTTCTGAGCTTTCTCAATTTTAGAAGCCTCTGCTTTCAAACTATCTAAGCGAACTTGATCAGGTTTAGCCAGTTGACCTGCATTCACATAAACCTAAATCTTCAGTCACTTGCAGATTCTTTTTTATAGATATTGATCGTATTTACCCATGCTTTCCAGTCGAGAGATCTCGCTTTTTACTTTTCCAACATCCTTTTTTGCTAACACCGAATCTCGAGCTTTTTTGCGTTCATCTTTATTCTATACCAAAAGAAAAAAACGAATAAATAAACATGTTCTTGCTCATTTCCACAAAAAAAAAACTACCTTTTTCAATTCTCGTTTACGTTGCTTTTTACCTATTCATACACGAAATAGAAGAGTTAAACAAACACAATCTTTTTTCAAATAATATATCTGAATGGAGTTACGTAAAGCATCTGCAGGGTTGATAGATCGATTTGATTTTCCCATTACTATTTGATATAATAAAGAGAACGTTTGTCTAAATTGGTTTTAATCAGTGTGAGGGAATTTGTGACGTGTAAAAAGTGGCTTTCAGAACTAAACTGCCGTACTCGAACATAGAAAAGACCATTCATTTATTAAAATATATCTCAAGCAATTGAAAAGTTATTCAAATTACAATTGCCTATGTTAAGAAAAGCTCTTTGTATATATATAAACGCTTAAATCAAAGCGTATTTCTATCCAAACATTAAGGTCTCTGTACTCTATTACCGAAAATAAATTAAAAAGTGGCTAATAGAAACAAGGCTTGCCAGCTCATGTTATATCAATCATTTGACCAATTAATAATCGTAGATTTTTTATCGGTCTGTTTATTTTCAAAACGAATTTTTTGTGCAAGTGTATATCTACCAAGAGATAGTAGTTATCAGCAAAACGTGTTATTCTCCCCCCCCCTTATTTTTTATCAAGCAAGATGCCGCTTTGTCTTTATTTAGCTCAACCTGAGAGCGTGTTATCATTACGGCCTTTTAAATAATAAAATAAGTGGATATGTATTTTAGTTAAATTGTTGCTAAATCTCTTTTGAGTATGAAAAAGTGAGGGGAAAAAAGCAATCGAAGGTTTAAATAAAGCATATTTGTTTGTTGACTTCTCTCTCTTTTTGTCATAAATAGTTGGCAAGATATATAAAGAAGCATAGATATAACGAAACTCCAACTAATAAACTAGGCATTTTGTTTAAAAAATAGTTTTTTAATAATAACAATGCTCTATTATCAAAACGTTTTTTTTTTGTTTATTTGCTTTTATTTTTGGAAATCCGCTTTTGGGACTTTAGCAGTAAAAGCCTTTCGTTGTAAAGATATCAAAAGGCTATCAGTAGCAAACTAAAAAAAAAAACAAACAAGGAATAAAGATGTTTCTGTATTAAAAAAACAAAGTAATAATATTGATAAAAAACCGCGGCTCTGAACTCATATATACATACGTGACAGAAAGGGGAATGCAGAGACGCGTTACTGTCAGTTGTTGACGTATATTCTGTGTAGCAACCGGATCGGAATCAGATAAGAAAATATTTTTGAAAGAGTAGAGTATGTACCTGTAGATATAGACTTATACAAATGTTTACTATATATAATTGCACACAATCTCTTTCTTTTCTCTCTCTTGTTTTTTTTTCCTTTGATTTTCCTAAAACCTCTTTATCTTTTTTAAAAGCAAAGACAACTAGCAATATATACGCATACAGTATACAGAAGATGCACTCTACAGATTCAACAAATAACACAAAAGGAAAGTCCACTTGTATAGTATGTGGATCTCAGAATCATATGACAAGTAATTGAACTATATAAGACAGAAAAAAAAATGTTATTATTTTATCTTTGCTTACTGTATAACCATTGCAGAACACTGTCCTGTTGTACCATAATCGATGACCTCCTTATGAACTTTCCTTTCGTTTTTTGTTGTTGCATTGATTCTATGACCGATCCCTCCTTTTTTTTTCTGCTCTATGTTTTATGCCATTGTATGTCTTTTATGACCATTTCTAAATAAAACTTAACGTTTTCACCGTATAGCCAAAGAATAACCAGATTTTGATGACATCAGTTAAATCAAATAACAAAAGCTTGTCTTGACAGCTAGTAAGAAAAAAAAAGAAAGGAGATAAGAAATGAGACAATTTTACAACTCACTGCGATAATTGTACAACGCGAGATATCGGATTACTTGACCACGCACACACCCATAATAGACACATGCTTTTTTTTTGACGTATAAACAAAGCGCACATCTTCCGAGGGGAAAGTTGCGTTTTTATCCGTCATTTGTTCTTCATCTTATTTACACGTGAAAAAAAAAGCGAAAATTTTGAAAAAGATTTACGAGACGGGGGCTTTGTTTATTCCCTTTGTATACGAACATCATTTTCAAAGACAAAAGCCGAGAAAACTTAAGACTATTTGAATAAATGAAAGGGAAATTGATTTCATATTCTCTTTGTATATGTATCCATCGATCGAATAAATAAATACACAAACAGCACAAGTCATATTTTTATAAAGGGAAACCCTTCGACAAGACAGTCATTTCTCCCTTTTTTTTTGTATCTGCTGTACCAAAAAAATCATATTTGGCCAGATTTTTCTTTACTTACACAAAAGCAATCTACATTTTAACTACTGACATCTTGATTATAGCATGTGCCTTCAAAAAAAAAAAAGAAAAAAACTGATATCTTTTTCTATAGTTAGATTGCTTGAAATTAAAAGAGCCTTACACAATACGAAAAATCAGGAAGCATCTTATTTCTACTAAGTGCGAGCAAAGATTTTGATCTTTGTAGCTCTTACGCTTTTTGATAAGAATCTTGATTCAAGCTATAAAAAAGGAACATGTTTTTTACTAATCACAAACACCTGCTTTCAATGGTAGAGTGATTTAAAAAGTGTATTTAGCTTGATAAAGAAGGTCGTTTGTTGATATCAAAAGGTCAATTTAAAGCCAACTGTATGTAGCAATAGAAACAAGTCGTGTTAAATAACAATTAAATAGATTAATAAAATTTGTATGGAATTTTTTTTATAAATGTATCCATCATACCATTACTTGCACATCTTTGTTCTCTTTTTTTCTTTTTTGTGAAAAAAAGCTTGTTAAAAACATATCTCAGGCAGTCATAATTTAAAGTTTCTGTTTTTTTTTTTTTTTTTTTTTGAAAAAGAACAAGGGGCTGTTTACAAGCTACAGAGACAACTAACCCAGCCTGCATAAAATTCTTTACTGATTTAAAACTAACAAACTAAAGACATAGTATATCGACAAACGCTATCAAATATATATGGGGCTTTTGTTTTTTTTAGTAAAAAAAAAACCAAAGCAAAAGGCGTATTATTCCTTAATTGTAAAAGGGCAAAGTATTCGATAATCTTTTTTTTATTAGCTTTTACCAAAAAAAAAAATTTCAAATGAAATTTATGTATATTAAAAGAGAGGTAAGTGTTAGGGCAAGAATAAGTAAGAGCAAGAGAGAAGTGTAAGAGGGAATAAAGGTTTCTTCTAAATATGTTATTATTGGTAAGCGTCGACACCAAGACAGTCAGAAACTGTAACAAACTCAAGATCTCTAGATCGAACATATTCAATAGCCCACGGAACTAATTCATATACTGTCTGTTCATAAACTTCATGTTCTAATGTGATATGACCATTAGTCGAGTCAGATTCGTCATCAATTTCCTTGTAAGCCATCTTTTCTTCGTCAAGATCATGGGATCTCCAGTCATTCGTATCCAAATCCCAGTTAACTACACTGTAACCAAGATCTTTCAAAACCTGAAGAGCTTTGGCATCATATGAGCCAGTAGGAGGACGCATAATGGCGGGTCTATCAATTATAGTAAATATTAAGACATAGTTTTTTTGATTTGTCTACCTTTTTCCAATGGCATCATAAATAATGTCAGATACAACGTTCATTTGATATTCAATATCTTCTTTAGATAGCCCTTGGAGTTCTTTATGTTCATAGGTATGACTAGCAACTTCGTGGCCCATATTGCTGTAATGTCTAATAACATCCATATAGCTTTTTTCGCCATCAGGAGTAGAAACAGAATCCTTTTCCACGTTACTAAAGATATAATGTCAGAAACATAGTAAAAAGGGAATTTCAAAAGAAAGAACAATCTTGATTTACATCCAGTTATTGCCATTAATAAAGAAAGTAGAACGAATACCCATCTCATTGAGGTAAGTAGCTAATTCCCAAGAGTGCTCATAAGGTCCATCATCGAATGTCATAGCAAAAACTCCGGGACGGTTACAGGAGGTATAAATACCATCATTACGCGCATGGCGCTATTTAATGTTAGCCTTTTTTTTTTATTAGTGAACTTACAGGACGCAATACAGGCTTGCCACTGACAACAGTTGTTGTAAAAGCAATAGCTAAAGTAATAAGGGGGAAGAGCATGATTGTAAAGAAAAAATAAAGCAAAAAAAAAAAAAAGAAAAATGGAGTTGAAATAAGGAAGCCCAAAAATGAAGGGCACTCGACCTTCATCCTTTATATAGGCGTTGTTCTTTCAACCAACACCCCTTTCTTTCTTCTACTTTTTTTTTATGAGCCTATTCCCTTCTCCCCCTCCCCCTCAGTTAGATGATGGAAAATAATAATCCAATTGGTTTTTTATTCAATTTTTTGATTTGTTTTTGTATTGGTTTAAGTCCAAATACAACTTTAATACAACAAAAAATCAAAAAGTACACACCAGTTACAATCAGAATTCACAATTGGTCTGCTGCGTTTGAACTTTTTTTTTCATGTTACTTTTTCATTAAAGGCTCTTTTTTTTATTGCCTATCAAAAACATCGGATAAACAGTACTAATATTCGATTAGGCATACATTTATAGTTACTTTTTACTTCACTATTAGCTTGATGTTTTTTTTTTTTTTTTGGTATGTATTGTATTTTTGCTTCCAGCTTACACGACTTTTGGAAACTCTGGCATACTACTTCATGGGTTTAATTGACCGAAAAAGTAAGAGCGATTTGGCGTGCTATACTCAAGATAAACAATCAGCCACTTGGAAAATAAAAAAGAGTGACAGCTTTATCAGCGATTTACCTTATCTATTTTTGGCAGCTGTCCTCAGTCAGATTGTGATTGAAGTAAAAGCATATTCTTGTATAGCCTTCAATTACTATCTCAGTCGCCGTATGTTGAGCGCGATACTCAATGACGTACATTTCCAACTTGTGAAGCCAGTGCATTCACTTCCAAATAAATCTATGTCTAAAGAAGCTTTATATAATGGCCAAAGTCAGTCATTTCCTACCTTCATTTAATTTAAGTATGCTCTCTAACCTAATTGGCTAACGATAATGTTCATAACAACAACATTGAACTACATAGATTTTTGTAAGAAAATGCAAGTACCGCTATATAATTCAGTCAAGAAAAAAAAATCAGGATTAGCAAAAGCTAAAATTACTGGACAAGACTTTATACGTTTAAGAAAACTTATTCTTTATTAAACAAAAAAGTCTCTGTATTATTAAATTAAAACATTGCACTTCTTTCGGTTGGTATCACTACTCATTGATCAGACCTTGTACTACTGCAATATTTTTACCCGGTTCTAGCTACTTTCCAATTCTCTCTTTAATACCATAAACATCAAGTAAACAGTCAAACCAAACAAGGGTAGAAGAGAGTAATAAGTTCAATTAAGTCAATCGCATCTACCGTTAACCACGACTCCTTCAACAAATTTGACATTATCGAGCCTTTGAAAGCATTATAGTCTAATCTATCTGATCGTCACTTGATTGAAAATTAATTAAGGGTACTGCTTTAGAAATTCTAAATGATCCAAAAACTTGAGCGTAACCTCAGTAACGCGGCATTTATAGTTTCTGTTAAAAGCTTTGATATAAAATTTTACATTAAAACTTCATGTTAGAGTGTTCTTTTTTTGTTTTTTCTTTTTAGAAACAAAACAGCTAGTTGTTACTGAAATTTACTTAAGCTAAAAAAGATAGTTGTTATGAAATGCTTTTTGTTGATGACTTGTTCACTAGTCATCATTGTAAAATAAATCCTCAGGTTCTGCATATTATACTCGTAACAAAAACGAGAACTAACGTTCTCCTCTTGTAACGGTTCTTCAGAGTTGCAAAATTGGTCTAAGCCAAAAAGGCATCTTCAAACTTATGTGAGAAAAAAAAAGGCCTTGTTTATGTCGGTCTCAACTCTTTGATTTCTCAAACAAGAGCAACTTCACTAGAATCTATATTGTTGCACAAAATTTCTAAAGAAAAGCCTGAAGATTACTGAATCTTAGACGTAAATAGTAGGTCACATTCTTACATACTTGGTGCTAGCTAATTCAACGCGACTTTGAGAACTACACTCATTGAAAAATTTGTAGCTGTTTAGTAATATGCTCTTATATTTACAAATACATTTGAATACACAAGTTATAGAGACTGTATATTATTAATCGTAAAATTTCATGTATTTAAGGGGTTGCTGTGCTCTTTATATAGGGATTTGAATTGATTATGCTTAGGTGAGCTATGGACAGAAAAACAAACAGAGCACTTTTGAACGTATTGTATTATAAGGTAAAACTCTAAAAAAAAATACTGACTATAAACTTCATCTCTTGGTTTTAAAAGTCACTAAAAACAGAGAGAGAGAATTTGTATTCCAAAAAGATTAGGCCTCTTACTAAATAGGCTAAGTAGTGGAAGAACCATCGGTATACCAGGGACTTTGAGCATTGGTCTGTTTAAAACCTTGATCTGAATCCCGCAGAACACACTCTGAACACTCCCAATGTCAAGGCTGAAATATAAAACACTTGAAACTGATAATTTCAAGATAGTCTAAGAAAAGCGGAAGAGACACGGAATTCGAGTTTGCACAAAACCTCATACATAGATTGAAAAATGGTACCTATTATTATAAAATCTAAAGTAGAGCTAACCCATTTCTGAAGTATCTGTTTACATTTATTTTGTTAGAATGTGTATATTCAAGCTGTTTTCTTCAAATTCTAAAGGTTTTGGTTAGTTTTTTTTTTAGGAAGCTATACCCGTTGATGTACAAAATATGTTTTAAATTTTTCTTTAGAAGTTAAGTATCCAAAAAATTTTGGACATACTACAGCAATAAGATGATACTTCTAATGGCTTTAGCTAGAGACAAGAGCTAGTATAGTTTACACAAGAAAAGACTACGTCTCACAAACATGACTCTGCTAATTAAAAGTTTTAGACTTCTTACTATGCATTAAAGTATGCCTCATGACTAGTATCAACACCAAGTAGACGACTGCTTTTTTTTTCGACATAACTTACTGTCAGAATAATGCCGAGGAACAATAGGCTCTATTTGGTAGGAGATTTCAAAAAAAAAAAAACGCGGCTTGGTGTTCCGCTTAGAGACTTAGTTGGCTTAGCTATTCATTTCATCAAAACACAACTTTTTTTTTTTTAAGGAAAAAGCCTTTTCGATATTTTGTGCTTCCCCTTTTTTTTCAAAAAGAATAAATAAATAAATAAATAAAAACCCTCAAAAAGGACAATCTTACTTGCATGATGGAGCAGGTCTTTGTTCGCTTTTATCTAGAGTTGCTGGCTGTCTAGTTTTTCTGCTAAGATCAGAATTCGTAATTGGCCTAGTGTGATACTTGCTGTATTTGAACTCAAAATCTCTCGTCATCATCTTCGCTGTGCATTGTTTACTTTTTCATTGGATATAGTGACAGTGTTTTTTTAATATTTTATTTTTTTGCATTCCTTTTTCGTCCAAAAAAAAAAAAAGATTGAGGTTTGATAATGTTTCTTTTTGTTTTATTCCAAAAACTATGAGCTTTGTTACTGCTGCAGGTAAACCTTGTATGTGTGTACTTTTGTCTTTTTTCTTTTCTTCTTCTTTCTTTTTGGGGGCTTTTTTTTAACACACCTTTCAAATACGTAGCCAGTAGAGCAGTTCATCCAGACAGGTTAGACAACTTTTTTTTTTTTTTTTTTTTTTTTTTTGATATTGGCAGTAGCCAGGGCTTTAACGGTTTTTGATTAAAAATTTTTTATCTGTGGCATAAACGACTTAGTCCGAAGCCATCGCCATCTTCAGATAGCGATGAAGACAACTTGATTGGAATTCAAGGGCTCGACCGTTTTCGTGAGCCTGACAGCTGTTTAGCAGAATATTGTACAGAATCGCTCTACAGCTATAGCTTTACTCCTTTGTCTCGAGTTAACAAAGCAAAGCAGATAAAACGACACTTGATGAACCGTGGTATGGATTATATGCAACGTATCCGATACCCTAGAGAGCCTAGTCGTCGCTTTTCTCAGCCAGATATGGGCATTTTAGATATGCAAGAATGGAATCCAGATTTAAAGGTATCACCTTCAGTTAACGACCTAGTCAACCATCATCCTATGGATCGAGAGGAGTTTCCAACCGGCCGACGGCAGACAATTGAGGTTTTGCCTCGTACACATCTCCATACGCCCTCTCGCTTTTTACCTCAAAACCAAGCAATTCTTACTACAGACAGCGAGGGACGAGTACTTTTGTTCAACGCGGTAGCAAGTCTTTGCTTTGGCATGGATACAACTTTTGTTGGTCAGTCAATATTGTGTTTATTAGATGATTCGGTACGTCAACAGATTCAAAATTTGCTTCAACGACGGCAGAATGATGGTCGTGAGCGAGTATTGATTTGCGGTGCAGTTGTGGCCATTCAGAAAAAGACAGGGCAAGCGGCTGCGTCTCTTTGGCTTAAAGAAAAGTTGATGGAAGATGGAAAACGAATTTATATTTGGATTTTCGAAGAGATATACGAGACCTCATGGACAGTTCAACTGGACGAAAACAATGAGGTAGTTCAGGTCAGTCCAACCATCCAAGATCTCTTTGGATATCAGCCAGAAGAAGTCAGTCGGATTCAAGATTTGCTGCCTGCTCTTTTAACAGGGATGGGTAAGATTGGCTTTTATGGCGCTCGCTCTTCTCAAGGAGTGATGTTTCCGACCATGGTCAGCCGTACAGACCATACGTATAAAATTGTATCGCTTCCTTCAATCGCAGGCCTTATTACAGTTCATGGCGAAACTGGTAAAATTCAAAGCGTTAATCCTGTACCTGCCAAATATCTTTTTGGATACTCTTCAGATCGACTCGAAAAGACAGATATAAGGGCCATAATCCCTCAATTCCCTGCTATTGTGGCTCGTTTACGAGAGTGTAGCTTACTCCAATCAGTGTGTACGGTGAATAACCATGCTTGTCGTTGGGTTCTTTCAGATAGCTCCTTAGCAGATCTTTATCATTCAATGGATACGGCAGCCTCTCTCAAATCTATAGAACGTCGTCCATCAGTCAATAGCCAAGGTCAAGCTCTTCCTGTAATCTATGCCGTTCATCGGGACGGAAGCCATTTTGAAATACAGATTCAACTCAGATTAGTTGAAAGTGAGGGAGAAGGCCTCATTAGTGTCTGGGTGACCTACGACCGTATTCAGGCCATGAAAAGAAAGCAGAGCAAAACCGAGAAATCAACAGCACAAAGGCCACCGATCAAGTTTTACGGCCTTTCGTTTTTTGGGAGCGGTAAAAGTAAACAAACTTCTTTATCAACCTCCCCTCCTCCAGAGCCCGTAATTCAGGCTAAACCTAGTCCGATGGATGACTATGTAGTTGTAAGCACATTGGGTGAGGGCGCTTACGGTACTGCCAAATTAGCCTATCGTAAAGACGACCCTTCTATGACCAAGATGGTCATTAAATGTATTGCAAAATCGAGAATTGTTGTAGACTCTTGGATCCGTGATAGAAAATTAGGCTTGATCCCACTAGAAATTCATATTCTCAAAAAACTGAAAGACAATCCACAGCCAAACTGTTGTTCAATAGGCAAGTGGGATAAAAAAGCTTGCACTACTTATTCATTTAATAATACATAATTTTAGACAGCTATATGGAAGATGAAGACTACTATTTTGCCATCATGGAACTACACGGTGAAAGAAGCTTAGACTTGTTTGATTATATTGAGCTAAATGAAAAAGCGAACGAAACGGCAATCAAAAAAATCTTTTTACAAATTAGCAAAGCAGTTGAACACATTCACCGACTCAACATTGTACACCGTGATATCAAGGACGAAAATATATTGCTAGACGAAACAGGATGTGTTCATCTCATTGACTTTGGAAGCGCAGCTTATTTTAGGGAAGGTCGAAAGTTTGATACGTTTGGTGGTACTTTGGATTATTGTGCACCAGAGATACTTAAGGGCATGTCGTATGAAGGGCCTCCTCAGGATATTTGGAGTCTTGGAACTTTGCTTTACACTATGATTTATAGAGAAAATCCGTTTTATAATGTGGATGAAATATTAGAGCACGATTTAAGAGTTCCCTATGTATTATCAGAAGGTAAGACATTATGAAAAAATTGGAAGCGAATTTATACTCCTTTTTGTAGATTCTTTAGATCTCATACAGCACATGTTGAACAGAGACGTTAAGGATCGTTATACCATTGATCAAGTATTGTCACACCCGTGGTTTAATATTTGATTTTTTTTTCTTTTCTTATTGTTTCCTTAACTGTCGGACTGACGAATATTGACGATTACAAAAAAACGTTTAATAAAAAAAAAAAACGCCACGAGAGATATACTTTGTCGGTTATTACCAAATCAGTTGTCAATCAAATACCAAATATGAAAAGCAAAAGTGCTCGGCTTCATCTACAACACCCAAACATACAGTAGTCAACTAAGTTACTATGTGGCGCTTGTTTTCTATAGTGCTTTTGAAAGGCTTAAAAGAATTTGAGTGTAGCGTTATACACTTTGTTGTTTGTAATAGCGTAAGAAAGGACATGGAATCGTTAATTAAAACATTATTAAAAGCATCACCAATTCCAGCCCCCAGGATAGCTTCATCGTTTTAGTGGTACACTTAATGACCAGGTGTAGAGACCAAGAGGCTTATAAAAAAAAAACCTAAATAGAGTCATGAGTTTAAATGATTATTAAGAATTTTGCAAGTTCCAAAAGCGATAAAACAATAGGTAAAATGGAAGTTAAAAAGTACTTTGCTTTTTGCTTTTCCAAATTCGAAATCAATCAACGATATTAAGCATCTCCCTCAACACGTACTTTTTACTCTTTATGATGTTAAACACAACTATGACCGTGAGAATATTTAAGAATGCTTTTAAGTTAGTGAAGAGTGAGGCGGGCAGGTTAGCAGGACGGTTAGGTATAATTAGCTTTAATTGATGGCACGTCAGATCGTTCTCGATTGAGAGTTGAAAAAAAGGCAAGATTCTTTAACAATTGTTCTCCTTACCATTGTAGTGTAGTAAACCTTATGTTGTCCAAGAAATTTTCACATACTGAGGATTTTGAGAGTCAACACCTACATCTGCTGAGGTTTCTGCCTTCCTAGAGAACTTTTTCAAATTAAACAATATTTCCCGTCATTTTAAGCGATTTCCCCCTTACTTTTGTAGTAAACAGTATAAAATTTTTTTTTATACAACTATAAAGTACGTTGAATGCTTTTGGAGGAAAGTTTTTCAATATAGTCCTCATCTCGCCTCTTATTTATACTCATTGCAACGGTTTCATTTTGTCTTTCAAAAATTTCCCAGATAATATGGCTTTTCTTTATTTAGCTACTCAATAATCCTACTTTCAGTAGGTCGGGTCAATTTATTCCATTACAATTTACTAAAGCTAAATCTTTATTCACTCCAAATTTAAATCAATTAATATACATTCTTTACTATCAATTTGTTATGTACGCTTGTTTACAACCCACCATCTGATATCAATCCAAGTTTAGCGGGATGAATGACAAAATTTTGATGAAGTTGTATAAAGAACGCATGAAAATTTGCGGTCAAAAGCTTACACAAGATTCCAGCTTAAAAGTTTCAAGCTTTCATCCAAAAAATAGTAAATCATCAAAAACATTGCGCTAGAAAGGACTATCAAAACTGTAAAACCAGCTCTTTGATTTAGTACGGCTCTGCGACTTTATGAAAAAGTACAATAAAGAAGGCATAAATAACTGAATAATGAAACTGGGAAAATATCAGTATTTGAAGATGAATAGCTCGTTAAGAAAAAGAAAGATATGGAGAACAAACCATCAATCAAATAAAAGCTATGGTCTGAATAGTATCAAAGAAATGTTTTACAGTAGCGAGGGCATTCATAAAACGGTCAGAATAAGAAGAGGATTAAATAATTAAGATATTTTCGTTAACAAACTTTGAAATCATTCTATCAAAACAGAAAATAAGCTTTAACAAACGACATTTCATAATAACAGTAATAAGAAAGAAAGAAACACTTAGAAGAAAGATGTGTGGATAATGCAGATATTTTATAAGGTTTCAGTAAACCAGGTCTTTAAAGAGTTTAAAAATGTGTCATAGGATTAGAAGTTCTTATATGTTTCAAAGCAAGTACATAGCACTATATTTTCATTTAAAATAACAAACTCTAGGCTTTAGAAAAAAAAATAGAAGCCCTAATTTTAGAAACAGCTCTATAGTTGATAATAATACTACCTGGTGTTTCCTGTAGAACAGAATTCTTCGAAGGGTCTTGATTAGAGTCTGATCGACTGCTTAAGCGAGGCGTGTAGTGTGATGAACGGGCTTGGAGGAAGCTAACATGAGAAGCAGAAAAAGGGATATACGTGTAAACAATCTTGCTTCAAATCGCTAGGCACGTGTGTTTCAACAAATTAGTGAATAGCTTCTTTCTTGTAACCAGAAAGAGTTGATCCAGACAATAATTTTTTGGTAACGACTAACTTTATTTTTTTGTGATCGCCAATTATTTCTTTTATAACCACCGATATCCACCTGTCTAACTTAGGTATAAAAAGTATCTTTCTTTCAGATCAACTGACTTTTTTTTTGCTGTCACAACGATATTTGCAACACCCTATATCCTCTTTGGTTTCTGTCATCTTATAAAAGATTCTCACCTAAGCCATTTTTGGAAAGTTATTCCGTATAATTATAAACTTTGGTTTTTTCTTTTTTTCCCCTTTCTTTTTCATTTTTTTCAGTCTGTTTTTTTTTTTTTTTTTTTTTTTTTTTCTAAAAAACTGTTAACACAATGAAGCGAATCAATAAACAAAACAATCTGAAAATACATTTAGAAAACGACCGTTTGATCATGTACGGCTCCTCTTCAGAGTCCTCTGGATGTGTATTAAGAGGGTCAATCAGCTTGAAATTAAATAAACCGACTCAGTGCAAAACTCTAAGCTTGAATTTTCTTGGGAAAATATCCGTTAGGTGGAATCAAAGTAAGCGTCCCCGTACATTTTATAAAAAAAACTCTGTGTTCTTTCAAATAAAATACAATCCCTTCTCTATGCTATTGCTTTCTATCACTGTTTTTCTTTTGATTTAATGCCAATTTTTGCTTATTCAGTGGGGAATGGATGTGAACGCAAGTTCTGCGATAGTCGAATAGTAATCAGCCATGCGTGGAACTTTTTACCTACACAATTGCAACCGCATCTACTAAACAAAGGCACCCATTTTTTTGAATTTGAACTGATCTTACCAGGTACTTTACCAGAAACAACACACATTGACAAATACTACGATGTGGACTATCAATTAAAAGCTAAAGTTGAAAAACGCTCTCTGCTTTACCCAAAGGTTGTTGCACATCGATTAATTCATTTGTCCCGGCAACGGTCAAATTTATCTAACGACTTTTTTGACCCGATCCTTGTTTCGGATCGGTTCGCGGAAAAGGCGCTTTATGAATTTTCTTTACCTACCAAGATCTTTACTTACGGAGATGTGATTCCTGTCAAGATCAAGACAACTCCGCTTGTGGACCAACTGCAGGTACTTTTTGTCAGCTGTACCTTTAAGGAGTACCTTGTATGTCGTGCTGTTCATGGCTGGTTCAATGGAAAAACTAGATCTTCAAGACGTCTAGTAGATTATGTACGTAAAGATGCAAAGCACGAAACTCTAGGAGATAGCTGGTGCACTACCTTAGACGTCCAAGTTCCCAAAGAAGATATACAATGTGATGCTCATAATGATTCAGTACGTGTCTGGCACACTATGGCTTTTCATCTCTCATTAGAAATAGATAACCGTGTGTCTGACATTAAAGTTATCTTACCCATCGTCATTGCTATTACTGACTCTATTGGCCTTTTACCCTCTTATCAAGATGCCTGGCAGTCTTTGCCCTACGACCCCTTATTTACCCCACATGACGATCTTCCCAGTTA
>JAIXMR010000113.1:0-89168 GCA_025677835.1 Sporodiniella umbellata | reverse complement strand
AATACAGAAGAGTAAGGTCTCCTAAAAACAAAAGAAAAATTTAAGGAGAAGAGCTTGGATGTAACGCCGATACATTAACACGTTACGTTTTGCAGCTCAATATACTCGACCTTTATTTCTCCTTGGTCAGATACACAAACCTTACCAGGTCTCAATGTCGAACCAGGTTATTATTTGCCTACTTGTTATCGCCAAGTACAGGCATCGCCACCTGCACATCAACGTATGAGGACATTTTCTGACGAGATTTTATTTTATGTTTTTTACTGTATGCCAAAGGATATTGCCCAGGAGGCAGCAGCACAAGAGTTGTAAGAAGTATAGAGGTCATCTAAATAATAGGCACTAAGCTATCGTAATATTAGATATGCTCGCAATTGGCGTTATCACAAAGAGCTAGGATTATGGTTAACTAAGGAAGCAGACGAAACCGGCCGACCTGTACAAAGCTTTCGAAGGACGTCGCCAAATGGCTTGGATCGTGGATTGTATGTATTTTTTGATCCGACTACATGGCAAAAAGTGAAAAGAGAATGGTCTTTATCTTGGGATGCTCTTGAAGAAAGAGCTAATGTTTCTAAAAAATAACAGTAATAGTAATTCCAATAGTAGATCAATGGTATAGTTTCACTCTTTTTTTTTTTTTTTTTTCAAGAGAGGAAGGCACAATGTGCTTAAGAAATGTACAGTGGAGTCTGCACACCTTTATTGACACGTTCATATTTAACCATTTCTCTTTCATGTTTTAAATCCTTGAGCTGCTTTTCTAGTCTTTTCTTTTCTTCTGCTTCTTTCTCCAATGCGTGTTGGTGCTCAAGTTGAAGATCGCTAATCATTTTTCTAAACTCTTTACGCAAGGAAGCTGTTGTAGGCGTATCTTTGATTTTTCCGAGTTTTGCATTTTTAGTCTTTTCTTCTTGAAGCAGCGTTTCGAGTTGTTTAACTTCTCGAGTTAACATATTGATACGCTGTTCATAATTCGTTTTATCGCTCTCAAACTCCAACGCTGTACCTGTCAGTCGATCAAATTCTTTGAGGATACCTTCATATGTTGCTTCCATAGTAGTACTCTGTTCTATCCAAGCCTCTTCTTTTGCAGCGAATTCCGCTTGTAAAGGTCCCACGTGGCCAGATCGAAGGTCTTGCTCTAATTGAGCAATTTGAGCATCACGAGCCTCCAGTGCCCTTGATTTGTCTTTAACTAACCATTCAAGATCCTCACAAGTGGCCACCAAAGCATTGTGGTTGTTCTGAATTCTCTCACATTCTTTTGATGTCTTGTCCAGCAAGGCCGCTTGTTCTTTTATCTGAGCTTGGTATTCCTGTTCTTGTTCCTCTAGTTGCTGATCGAATTGATCACTGTTTTCAAACACATGGGTCTGTCTTTTGGCATTCTTAATCTGTCTTTCTTTTTCCAAACGCAAAGTGAGAACCTGCTCACGATACTGGTCGATTTCTCTCTTCAAATCATGTTCCTGTTTCTCAAAAGCATCTGTCTGATCTTGTATCTTTGCCAACTGCGCCTCCATCTCGGTGACCAACGAGCGTAGTTGTGCAACTTCTGCATCATCTGAATCCTCTGTGCCATATGTTTCTTGTGTCATATGCTTTTCAAGGCTGTGTAACAAGCTGATGGTATCTGTTGAACTGTATTGAACGTTGTGTTTTTTCATGATTGAAATAAGGTTTTCTGTAATGTGTTCTAAATCGGAGCGTATTTCGGAAAGCGGTAGGCTAGATCGTTTCTTTTCGAGCTGTTGAAGTCCATGACAAAGTACACCGGCGGTATGCTCTAGTATTTTGTAATGTGTCTGAATTTCATCTATCTTTAACTCCTTTAGTTGTTTTGACAATTCATCTACTTTTCGATCTGCCTCCAATGCTTCATCCCTCAAGAGTAATACTGATTGACGATTAGAAGCAAGTAGTGAAAGAGAATGGGATGTCTCTTGTATTTTTTTATCGAGTTCCAACTTGGATGATGAGTTTTTTACTTTGGTTTTAAGTTTTTCGCGATGCTGTAACGTTTTTAATTTATTTGTTTTTGAATGCCAGTTTTAGTCAAAAGTTGATAGGGAGCCTCATTTTTACCTCTTTTAATGCTTCAATTTCTTCAAAAGATAAAACTTTGTATTCTCGAGCATCAATGACAGCTTGAGATATGAGAAGTTGCAAAAACAAATCTTGTTGCTGTACTTCTGGTCTTTTGAGATTTGTAGGTGATTTTATTTTCCACATATTTTCCAGTTCTTGGTTTAAATCATCGTCTAGTGTTGTAACAGAAGAGGTGGATGAAGATAAAGAGGAATAAATACTGGGTTCTTCTGTGCTTATAATCTTTGTCACTTGTTCTAAAAGATATTTTATCGCTGTAGCTTTTACTTTCATTTCATTTCGTTTCTTGCTCTCAACACACTTTACATTTGTACAAGCTCATATGTATGTGTGTGTGTAGATGTTTTTTTTTCTTTTTCGCTTTTTTATAGTATTTTTTGTAATTTTTACCTTGTTGAGAGCTTTTTCTTGCTGAAGCTTGAGAGTCTCGAATTCGAAAAGGTGAGCGGGCTGGAAGGGTTGGAGAAAGAGAAGAGCGAGCAGAGTATCTGTCTTCGATGGGTGATTGCTTTGAGGTAGCCTCTTTCTTTTGGAAGCTAAAAAAGTTGGTACGAGCTAATTTCAATCCCATGGGTCGACCGTCATCTTCAGCTGCACTTCTAGGCATCATAGGAATCTAGAAAAAGAAAGAAGAAGCATGCTAAGTTTATCTGTTTATCAATTTGTAAAGCAATTTACCATTGTGAGCAATTATTAAAAAAAAAATAAGTAAATAAAAAGATATACAAAAAAGGGAAAAGGAGAGAAAAAATAGTCTGAATGTGATACAATCCATCGTGGGCATAAATTGTTGATTTAAATTTTTTGCTTACTAGTACTTGATTACTTTCGCAGATTTATCTGATTTTCTTTTCTTCCTTTCTTCTTATTTCATCTTTCTTTATACCTTTTGTTGTTACTCGTACATGTAACCTGTATACAAAAGACTCGTAGGATTCAAGATCCGCTGAGAACAAACAATAGTGAACAATGTGTTATGTCAATAAAATTAGCCAAATTTAGAAGGAAGATCGCCATACTTGTATTTTTATGCGAATCTACAGACTGTACCTGTGCTATTTTTGTTTTCTTTTTTAAAAAAAGCTTTATTAGAAACGACTATAAGCTAGTTTGGATTGAAAAAACGATTGAGAAAAGAAATTTACTGTTAATGAGATCAAACAACTATAATACCTTTACAGGTATATAGTAAAAGTGAAGTAAAATTATATCTATGAGACAAGGGACCAAATTTAAGGTATTAAATGTATTATTTATGGAAAGAATCTCACTGAAAAGAATACAACTGAGGCTAAAAGGGGCTCTTTAATGCCATTCAAGATTTAATAGTCTAGTTCTTGGTGAATACGGCATTGCTCTCAGTTTAGCTGAGCCACCAAAGTTGGTCCTCAGTAATAACAACTATAAAATAAATCTGTCTTTTATAGACTAAGGGTACCGCCACTTTTTTTTTTTTTTTCAAGAAAAAACAAAGACAAAACGAAACCATTATTAAAGCTGGATTTTGGATAGTTGAATAGATTTAAATCCGGTTGGCTATTTTTTTTTTTTTTCTTGGATTAGGCCCCCTACTAAGAAAATTTTTTTGGATTTTTTTTTTTTTTTTTTTTTTTGCAACTTTTTAAATATGGCACAACAAGCAAAGCAAGCAGCTCAGCGATTAGGAGGATTGTTTCCTAAGGGATCCGGCAAAGGGATTGGTGGTGCTGTAGGTGCTCTCGCCGTTCTCGGCGGTGTTGGCTATGGTATCAATGCCTCCCTTTTCAACGGTAATATAACAGTGACATACACACACACCAAAGAAGGAGCTTTCACTTACCAGTATATTAGTCGATGGTGGTCATCGTGCTATCAAATACACCCGTTTGTTTGGTGTTCAGGATACCGTTTATAATGAAGGAACTCACATTGTGATTCCTTGGTTCGAGTCTCCTATTGTTTACGATGTTCGTGCAAAGCCTCGCAATGTTGCTTCTTTGACTGGTACCAAAGGTAATTAGGATCTATGGATAAAAACAGGCCAAAAGCAAAAAAAAAAAAAAAACTGTTGACTAATGATTTTTGGTGTAGATCTGCAAATGGTCAACATCACCTGTCGTGTACTTTCAAAGCCTCGCGTAGATCAACTCGCTACTGTTTACCGTACATTGGGTCAAGATTATGATGAACGTATTTTGCCTTCCATTGTCAATGAAGTTCTCAAATCTGTTGTCGCTCAATTCACCGCTTCTCAATTGATCACTCAACGTGAGCGTGTTTCTCGTCTTGTGCGTGAGAATTTGGTACGTCGTGCTCTCCGATTCAACATTATCTTGGACGATGTTTCTATCACTCATGTTGGATTCTCTCCCGTTTTCGAAAGTGCTGTTGAAGCCAAACAAATTGCTCAACAAGATGCTCAACGTGCTGCTTTCATTGTCGACCGTGCTCGTCAAGAAAAGCAATCGATCATTGTTCGTGCTCAAGGTGAAGCTAAGTCTGCCGAGTTGATCGGTGAAGCCATCAAGAACCAGCCTGGATTCCTTGAGTTGAAGCGCATTGAAGCTGCCCGTGAAGTTGCCACTGTTATCTCTAGATCTGGAAACAAGGTCATGCTTGACTCCGACACCTTGTTGTTGAACATCAACTCTACCAACTAAGACTTGAACTTTCTCACAAAACAACAAAGAAAAAAAAAAAAAAAGGAAAAGAAAGATAGAAAAAAGCAAAAACGTGTTGTTTCATTAAACAAACCAAAATACTAGAGGGGCTTTTTGTTTCCGCTTCTTTATTTTATATATGTAATATCTTTTTTATAGAGTATAAACTTTTTTTTTTTTAGTGGATATTCATAGTTCTGGCTATTTAGATTTTCAGTCAGTGTGTGCAAAATTGGTTGATTGAGACTAAACCCAAAATGATAGTTGAAGAAAAGGGGAGCGGGGCAATTTAAGAACAGTCTGCTTTTGCTAAAACATTGCTTGGCTTTGTACAGTAAATATTTATTAATTGTTTTCAGCAGATGTTGGGATGAAAAAACTGGATATAAGATATTTTTTTAGGTAGTTCTTTTCAGATGATTGTGTTATCAGGGCTTAAAACAAAGAGGTTGGATTAGTCTATCTCCATATCTGAATCTTGACTGGTTTGTAACTTTTGAGGCTGGCTTGCGTTTTTCAATCGAACACTTTTGTTCAATAACTTGGACCGTAGTTCTTTCAAATTGATGGGGGATCTACGAACAAAGGCCGGTACAGGTATATGTCGATAATCCACAGTCTCTCTTTGCCAGTTGTTTAGTTCTCTCCAATCAAGGTCTTTGGATAATATACTTGATTCGAATTTATGAGAGGACATCTTCTGTGAGCTAATATCTACCATTCTCTCATTCTAACAAATACATACAAAGAAAGATATACGTACATGTATATTTTCTGATTGTTTATATCCGTGTCTTCCCAGCCATAATAATAAAAGTACACACTCTCTCCCTTTTTTTTTTTTTTTTTTTTTTTTTTTCTCTTTAAAAAAAACTTTTTTTCTTACCAATACACACACTCTTTGTCCACTATCCCTTTCTCTCTTCTTTATCATTCGTTCTCGGAATTCTCTTCGTTTAGCCATCTGCTCCTCATATCGTTTTCTGTCCCTTTCCCTTCTTAGCTTTTCTTCTCTTTCATGTCGCTCTTTCTCTTCTCGTTGCTATACATGTAAAAGAAATGAGACTCTTTGTTAAAGTTGCGTATACAATACTTGTTGTTGTCTCAATAGTTTTTCGTCATTGATTTTGTTGAACAAATCACCAATGTCAAACATGGGCTCAGCAGAAGTTACTGGAGGTATAGTATCAGTCACACTTTGTTTGTTGACATTGGAAGACTCAAGGGTTCGTTTTTTGGTTTGGTTGATCCAACTGTCTTTTAGTTGACTTGGTTCTTTTTTATCCACTAATGGTGAAGGGGGCTGGACAGATTTAGGGGGATCTTTGGAGAGAGCTAACCCAGGTATTCTTACAGCGGGTTTGGGCGAAAAGGTCTTTATTTTTTTAAAAAAATAAATAAAGACGTTAGCCAACAAACCAAAAGTACACAGAAAAAAAAGGTATCCACTTTTTTTTTTTTTTGTTTTTTTTTTTTACCTTTGCTTCTGTTTTGGGCTTTTTAATATTGAGTTTGATCCTTAATACATTTCGGCCTTCTGTATGTAAAAGAAAGTAAGTAGTTGTTTGTAAAGAGAAAGAGTTTTTTTTTTTTTTTTGGGCAAGTGTTACCATTAGGTGTATTTGAAGTATTGGATTGAATGTCAATGTCTTCGGTAATATCGTCTTGAGTTGGAGGAGGTGTAATCATAACTAAAACAAGCGTTGTTGAACATATATGTGTGTAAAAAAAAAAAAGGCAAAGCCACTTACTGGACTTCTCTGGTATTTTTTCTACTTTCAATTTGCCATGTATCTTATCCCAAAACTTATCGAATAAATCTTCAAACTTTTTCCCGAGTTGGTGTACATCATTATGAGGCGGATTGTATTGATAGCAATTTCGAAACATGAGTTTATAATCGTTATAAAATTGTGATTCATTAGCATATTTGGCTGTATTCCATTTGCTTTCGATAGTAGACAAGTCCATGGGTTCTTTAATCACATCGTAATAGTCAGTTGCACCCCATGCAGTGGCATCTACAGGGTTTTCAAAAGCCCAAGTTAGACGTCCGTGCTTGGATTTTTTGAATTCTTTAAGAACAGATCCGCACAATTTAAATTCTTCTTCTGGCATGGACAATTCTGTTTTTTTTTCCTATGTTTTGTATAAAAAAAAAAAAAGGCTTTCAGTTGCCACACTAAAGAATCTTTGCTGATTACAAGTGATCTTTCTTTGCTTAATTGTTTTTGAAAAGCCTTTTCCACTTCTTTAGCTTGACTGTAAATGGGGTCTAAAGCGCTGTTGTACAGGTAACAGTTGTCGAGCATCAATTGAACATCGGAAATAAATTCCTCTTTTGATTGATACTGATCGATCTTTTTTTGAATAGTGCTCAAGTCCATGGGGTGTTTGATGATGTCAAAGTAGTCGGGAATGTTAAAGTAAACTGGGTCAACAGGCTGAAGAAAGGCTACAGCATAAGGGTGCTTTTTCAGTTTGCTCAATGTGGTTTTACAAAATCGTTTGTCTTGACATGACATTATGCTATACAGAAATTGTATTAAATTGGTACTTTTCTATCCATTTTGATTTACGTCTCGTTGCTTTGGTTTTCATTAGATTCAAGGGTGGCGTAAGGTCTTTTTTGAGCTACACCAGTCATTTCGTTTTTTACAATATGAACAGAATATGAAAAAAAAAAAAAAAAAAAAAAAAAAAATTACTATATTTCCGCTATCAATTGTTCGCTTTTTTAAATTCCAATTGGTCGAGCCTCAATTGAGGCTCAGTTATTACTTTTTTGAGTTTCGATTAGTTACTCAAAATATTCACGTTGAGAGTTGCATGTCATTAGTTTTTTTTTTTTTTTTTTTAAAAAAAACGATACACTACTGTGTACTTTTTCGAGAGAGAGAGAGAGAGATTTAAATGTTTAACAATCGTATTGATTGTTGTCTATTCATATTTAATACAGATCCAATCTGATTTTTAGGCAAAAAAACGTTCGTTATTTCTTTCTTCTTTGGAGATTAAAACCAATCTATCAATGATTTTCAAGCGTTATGCTATTTCTTGTCTCTTCCAAACAAGACATTTTCTTTTACTTTTGTAGAAAACCAAAGTATCCATGCATCAAGTGAGGCATTAAAAGAAAGAGAATGGAATGATTTTGTTAACATAGTGAAGGGGTTCTCTGTGCATCTGAGGGCATAGTGAAATGAGCTCTCTAACGAGTTTGTCAATGTATAAAAGCCGAATAAATCGTTTGCTTTTATTAATAATGTTTTTTTTTCCAATTTTTTGATTTGTTTGAATTAGATATGGCTTCTGTGGTATATTACTGTGGTTGACCGAGGTCATATTCATTGCTCAACTTTTTCTAGTGTTGTAAAAATTCTTTGGTAACACTATTGGTTGTTTCCACCCTCTGAGGAAGATTTTCATTTGGTGCTTTGACTCTGTTCCGCCATCAACTCATAGCTTGACCCTCAAGCATTTCACCTGTGATTTCGAATACAGAAAGCGGACCGTCAAATCCGAGGCAAAAATAAGTGACTTCAAGTTTGGTACTCGAGATGTAGTGAAATAAATCAGTGATAAAAAACGAATTTGCAGAATCTTGAATCTAATCCTGAATAGACCAAAAGATAGTGGGGGGGGCTTCTAGTGGTCGCATTGCGTCTCTAAAATGTATGGAGTATTTGCTTTCCTGACAAATCTCTCAAGGTGAGCAATTGACAGTACAAACTACGAAAACCCCGCGAGAATAATGGATATCAAAAAAAAAAAAAAAGGACAGTGGTGTATAGTATTTTTTTTTTTTATTTCTTTTAGAATAGGATGTTTGGTTTAAATAATGTAGAAACGATGATGTACAGACCTGTTTGTTTGTACTATTCTCTTTTGTTTATCCAAGGCATACAATTTGTTTAAAACAGAAAGTGAATGAATGCAAAGTGATAAGGATGAATTAAGGTTTTATTACTGTCAAATAAGAAACCCAGGGGAGAAAGGGGATGTGTGCGAAAATTTAGTTTGTTTTTGGCCTGGAATAAAAATAGGAGCTGAAGCTTGTTTCTAACCAGGCGGGACATGCAATGTTTTGGTGCTGAATATACGAGAGTTGTTTTTTTTTTTTCTGTGAAAAGAATATTCACATCTTTTGATCAGAGTAGAGTTTAGATACTTTATCTCATATTTTTCCGCCCCTCTTTTTTTGTAAGGAGAATGATAAAGAAACAGAAGACGGAACCTTCAATTAGATTTAGTTCAAAAGAGAGTTTATGCAGGGCTAAAAGACTAGAAAATCCTTATGATATTAATAAACAAGTAATCTGCCTTGAACAGTCAAGCATCAAGAGGCTTTAGTTTTTGTTTTTGACTGTGATAGACATTACGAGGCTTAGTCTAGAAAAAAAAAAAAACCAAAAAAAAACAGATTTGAACAGACACAGTTATCAACTGTAGATTGTTAAAGGTTTAATGTGTACTTTTAATTTTATTTTCTGCTTATTTTTGTATTGCTAAAATAAAGTGTTTATGTGCGTTGTTTTTTGTTGTGCAAGTGTTTTTTTTTTGTTGTAGATGGGAAACAGAAAGATTAGAAAGTTTCGTCATCATCATATTCTACAGAAGCAGCCTTGTTAGCTTCTTCTTCTTCGGGTGGAACTTCAAAGCCCTCCTATAAAAAGAAACGTTAAGAAATGAACATAAAAGAAGGTGAGTGAAAGTTACCTCAGTACTATAAAGAATGTTTTGAACACTTTGCAAGACAGGAATAGCTTCATGCTCTGTTTTGCCAGATTCAGCCAAGGCCATTTCGATACCTTCCAAACTTTCTTGCACTTCAATTTCGATTTCACGCAACTTTCCGAAATAAAAGTCACGTTCTTTTTCGAGACCATCCACGGTCAACTTGAGCTCTGCAATTTGTTTGTTCAAGTCGATGATGACAGAGGCCGATTGGTTATCAACAGCGCTGGCACGTCCACCTCGGCTGACACTACGAGCGGAAGCAGGCGTTTTGGTAGCCTTTTTACCAGCAGCACTCACACGGCCACTGGAAGCAGCACTGGCAGCAGAGCCCGTAGCAGATTTGGCAGTGGCTGTACTAGGAGCTCCTCTTTCACGACGAGCTAAAGGATCGTATTCTCCCCCAGGGAAGTTTTGATCCCAGTATCTCTTGGCCCATTGCATAAACTCCAAATTATCTTGGAGTTTACATTTCACTAAACGATCCACGGGTATAATCTATAAAGAAAAAAAAAAAATTTTTTTTTATGATTATGATTACCAGTGTTTTTTTTTTTTTTTTTTTTTGTTTACCTTGTCTACTCTATTGATATACACAAAGAATGGATGGAAAGTGTATGTGTGTAAGCGTTTATAATGTCGGTTGACTCTTTTTTTTTTTTCTCGTTGCTTGCAACTTACTTGTGTTTTTTAAAGGTGTTTTGTAAAATCTTAAAATTGTTGACATATTCGTACTCGAGTTTAGCTTCAAATTTGACCTTATGAACAGGAACATCAGCTTTTCGATAAAGATAAGTAAAGGACTAAGGAAAAGATAAAAGTGTAGACTGTTTACCAAAGATGGAATCAAAGATTTGACAGTAAGCAGCACCTAAATGACTTTTGAGTACCTTTCTACAAAACAAAACAAAAAAAAAAAACAGATATCTCGCTCTCTCTCTCTCTTTTACCTGTTCCAGCTTGCTCTACTTTGGTATATCTAGTGCTTAACAGCTCATTAAGCCAACCTAACAATTCAGTACGTGATTCACCCATTTTTTTGTGTAGTCAGCCAAAAAAAAAAAAAAAAAAAATAAGAGCAAAGAGTGAGAAGACAAGGAGGGCGACACGTGTTTTAATTCTGGCTGAGTCTTTTCTTTTTTTCAATGTCAAAACAAGGGGTACAGAGTTACATCAAACTTCAACAAGAAGAGAAAGCATAACAATCTAGCTCTTGTTATTATTTTATTCTCAATTTGTTTACTCCTTTGACAACTACAGCAGATGCATATCGCTAGTTTTCCTAAAAAAAAAAAAAAAAAAAAAAAGAGAGGTGTTTTATTTTGATAGGTTAAAATAAACAAGTGCTCACGGCTTCCAATGGCGCCTATAAAAAAAAAAAAAACTCTTGCCCATTTTTATTTTTCAAACTACGCGATTTGATGAGGGTCAAGTTGTGCACAGGTGATTTCCTAAACGGTTTGGAAACTATTTTCTTAAAGCAGCCAATACTACCTGTAATATGTAAAGGGGGAATACCCATCATGATTGCCCCCCTAACAGAATACTTGCTTTTGTCACAGATAAAAGACCTTATTTGAAAGCGATGATGCTATCGATCATTCTCAAGCCTTATGGACGTTATCTCGAACTTGAGTCCAACAAAAAAACGCTTACGACCCTCCAAAGACAATGGTATCGTTTGTTTAATTTTTCAGACCCGGCATTTCTTGTTTCGGGGATCAATGAAAGCAGAGTACACTAAGAATATGCTCTCTGGATGATTTGTTAGAGGGAGGTATAGATGACATGCTATGAATGAAATAGGGAAAAGGTCACCAGTCGAGACGAGTTGAATCGTTCTTGGCTTGTACTTGAAAAATACCGCGTACCAATTCTTGAATGACTTTATCGTTTAGAGAGTATTGAACAATCTCTGGACAGTAACAGGGTGTTACTCTACCGTACCAAATAGCTCTTTGACCAGAGTGAGTATAGACCACGAGATTGCCAGCAAAGGCATGACCTTTTCGAAAAAAAAAATACAATAATTGGTTATCAAACCAAAGGGTTGTTGTTGTTTACTTTACCACCCAGATGGCTTACAAGTGCCACTTTTGTATCCGATTCAACCACCTGAAGTAATTCAGCCTGTAACATAGGACCGATGGTACCGCATCGTTTATCTTTTGCGCCATGACCGCAGACTAAAAACAGGGTAGGCCAAGGGCAAGGATAGACCGAAAAGGAGTATGTACAAGGTCTACCATAGATATAGTCCAGAAGTGCATCTACCCTACGTGGGGTGATATTTGAAAACAGGAGATTGTCAGGTAAGAGCAAGATATCGATTGATTTTCGTTGGGTGGAATGGAGAGAGGGTAGCGAGCAACAGCTCACCATCACCCGGTCACTCTGAGTTTCTTTCTCGTCATAAGGTCGATAGCCAATCGAGCGTGATGTTTGTTTTTCCTGCCTGATTTTTTCCAACAAGGCACGGGCCACACCGTCCTGTTCGATCTGGGCTGGCCAGTGGCTATGGCCTGTCAGTAGAATAAGATGCATTGCATACGTCGGTACTGTGTTTTTTAACGACTGTGACTGATCAATTTTAAGGTGCTCAGGTACCCTTGGATGGGCGCAGGGTTTTTCACACCCTTGGCAGTCGGCACTCACCATAGGTGAAAGTGTTCGGATCTCAAATTCTGGTAATTGCTCTACGTTGGCTTGACAGGGTGAATGAAGTTGTTTCCAATACTGTGATATCCATTCCATGGTTTTTAAAAATTAAAAAAAATTAAAAAAAAATTAAAAAAAATTAAAAATTAAAAAAAATTTCCAACGAAAAAGAAATTGAAGGAATAGATTTAAAAAATTTAGGAAATTTAGATGTTGATCTTTGTTTTCATGGTTTGTTCTGTTTGAATGTCCGTGATTCAATTTTGTCACAGAAAGTAGCCAGCTCGATATCCTGCATGGAGATACCTTGACAGTCATGCGTGGTGAGTGTGACTTGGACTCGATGATAGACCTTTCAAGAAACATCAGCTTTGATAGATGCTTTTTTCTTATTCTTACGTTGAACCATTCTGGGTGATGATTCATTTGTTCTGCCTTGAGGGCTACACGGCTCATAAAACCAAACGCTTCATTAAAATCTTTAAACTCGTATTCTTTCATCATAGCGTCTCTCTCTTTTAGTTCTTGCCACCCTTGGCTTAACAGAGGTGTTAACACTCTTTGTTTTTGTTCGGTCGAGAGTCGACGGACTCGCAAGGTGCTAAAGGCTCTCAACATTCTTTTGAAATAAGAACAAAAAAGAAAAAAAAAGTTTTATTTTCATCATTTCGGAAATTTAATCCATGTTGAACCAAGAAGGGGCCAAGAGACATCTTGTGGAGTCAAAACCAGTTGAAGACACGACTATTTGAGTGCAAAAAAAAAAAAAAAAAAAAAAAAAGGAAATTAATAAAAAAAAACCAAAAAAAAAAAGATTCTCTTTTTATTCTTTTTCTATTTTTATTGTGTGTGAGATGAGTCGAATGAGGAGTGAAAGGATTATGGAAATGGAGAAATTGGCACAATCAGCCGTGCCCAAGGTAGTTTTAAGAGCCGTTTTACCTGATGGTCACGCTGTATCTATTATCGGTAAGAAGGGTATGGTGGCTCAATGGATTTCCAAGACATTCTCAGTGGTTCTGTCTATTTTTCCTGTGTATGGCAAACTAGTGACGGTCACAGGTACTCCAAAGCAAGTTGCTCGTGCATGGAGTGCTGTATTGAATACCTTGGCTCAATCTTTTCCTCACTATTATTCTAGAGTAAGTCTATTTCAAACGATCGATAGATAAACCTATCCTCCTCCCTTTTTTTTTTTTTTTTTTTTTTTTGGATTATCAGCGTGCATCGATTTCCTTTTTATTACCTATGGATTTGACTTCTTTATTAAAGGATCGTTTGGAAGTGAACTTGAGTTTTGAACATATTGCTCGATCGACAGGCATTGAGCTTGCACTAAAGAAAAAAACTGCGCCACGGTCTACTGAAAACATCTTACAGCTTATACTTGGAGACACCATGACGCAATTGGGTGCGTTTGAAAGAGCTGTGGCTCTCTTGGCCGATGTCATCCAAAGCCACCCTCACCTTTCACTCTCACCTGAAACAATTTATTTCATACCTTTACAAGGACCCAACGAGGACGCAATCATTCATGATACAGAAAACGAAATTGTTTATACCCAACACTAATAAATCTCTCTCCACGTTTTTTTTTTTTCTTCAAGAGGAGGTATTTATTCTTCTAAATCCTCCAGCATAGCCAAATCTACATCTCCCAGGTCACTAAAACCAAACTCGTCCTGTTCCTCGTCTTCTTTTTGTTGTTGCTTGAGCATGGAGGTACGTAAGGGGGTGGAAGAGATGGAGGGATGCGTGGGCGACCAGATGAATTGATGGGGATGACATTCTCTCACAGGTGATTGAAAATAAGTCAATCGTTGTGGGGAAGGTTCAGAGGTCAATGATTGAAACATGTGTTGTTTTTGGGGTGTTTCTTTGTGTCTTTTGGGCCGATCCTGTATGACTTTCAATAGGTGATAGATTTCATTGACACTGGAGGTTTGTATTTGATGTCTACATATATTTTAGATTGCCCATCTGTTTTGATCTATATCAGGTTTACCCAATGCAGTACATCACTTGTTCCTCCTCTCTTCTTTGAACCTGACCCACCACACTTATCATCTGTCCAACCTCGATTTTCCCTCTTTTTCGATGAAGCGTGGCATGGGATAGAATCAATCGGATCACGGCCGTACTATCGTCTAAATAGAACTTGAAATAGTTGGTACACAAAACAAAAATGTCTTTTTGAGCTTTGACCGAAAGAAAAAAAAACTCACTCTACATCGTATGTATTCTCTCTCTTCTCTTTATAAACAACTACCCCATTCAGTCTGTTTGAAAAACACTTCTTTAGTACCATTCACTTCTCTCTCCCTTTCATTACTCACTTGGCATGACGATAAACCAAGCCTGTTTCTATTACTTCAAAAGAATCATTCAAAGCATCATAATGTGAAGTGACCACGTCTTGAATAAACAATAGATGATGACAGACCAGATTCTCTTTTAAAATGTCAATCTTCATTTTAGATCTTTATAAAAAAAAAAAAAAAAAAAAAAGTTACTATAGTAAGAAATATTCCTACGCGATTTTTATTTTTAATGTTTTTTTTTTTTTTTTTTTTTTTTTTTTTTTTTACATGATCATTTTGGCGTAGTGCTCAGTCCCAAGATTTTTTTTTTTTTTTGGGACGTCTCGATGTGTGACCATTTGACTAAAAAAGAGGTATTTGATCTCAAGTGATATCTGATTTAACAATCAAGAAAAAATAAAAAATAAAAAAAAAAAGCCATCCTAGCAACAGGTAACGTAGCAACAGGCAACATAGCAACAGGTTAGACACGATGCGTTAAGAAAAGCTTCCTTTTTGAATAAAAAAAGAAAAAAACATGTACAAATTTATATAAAAAGTTTATAATTAGCTTTTTTTTTTTTTTTTATATATATATAGTTTTTTTTTTTTTTTTTTTTCGTGTTAAATCAGAATGAAAACTATTTTGCCTGGCAATGCTTGATGACTCAAGTAAATATAAAAGATTGGATGAAAACAATAAGAAAAAAAAAAAAAATTCCCATGATTGGGATTGATGTCGTTTTTGAATAATAAGGGTCAACCTTTTTTTTTTTTTTTTTTTTTTTCGTGTTACGACTGTAGTGAGAGGAATCATCCATCGCGTTTGCGTTTCTCCGCGCCACTTTTTCTGATTTATTGTGTTGTCCACAGCCCTTTAAAAAGAAAGTTCGTTTCACCTGACATCGTGCCTATTTGATTTGAGTTTTAAAAGAATGCAAAATGTAATTAATTTTTTTTTTTTTTGGATGTCTTGAAGATGTCAAATGAGGTTTCATTAAAGTCAATTGATGTTTTTGTTTCCTTTGTTCGTTCGTCCACTTTCTTTTTAAAAAAAAAAAGAAGTAGTGATGAGCGCGTCAAAAACCGATAGACTAGGATGATTCGATGCCATGCTTTTTTGTAAAGCATTTAATATCTGGGAAATATTTCTTTTAGGATAAAAGGCTGGGAATCAAACTTGTGTATAGGAAATAAAGAACAGTAAGAAGAAGCCAAAACAAAACCTCTCCCCCAAAAAAAAAAAAAGAGGAATGGAAAAAGAACAAGACTTGATGGCTATGTATCGTATGGGTTTCTGTCTACAGAACAAAAGATAAAAGAAGAAATCGATTGTAAAAGAGATGAAATCAAGGTTACACGTGATTGGTAGTGAAAGCATA
This sequence comes from Sporodiniella umbellata, assembly GCA_025677835.1. Classification (NCBI taxonomy): domain Eukaryota; kingdom Fungi; phylum Mucoromycota; class Mucoromycetes; order Mucorales; family Rhizopodaceae; genus Sporodiniella; species Sporodiniella umbellata. Next base: position 73,337 of record JAIXMR010000113.1, on the reverse strand, counting down.
CAGGATTACTGTAAAAGGAACTTATTGTATCTATTTCCTGATTGCACGAGGAAGAGCCAATTTGCCCAGTGCATCTATTTTTTTTTTAAAGCCTATACAATAGAAATAGTGGAAAAATTTTTTTAATGAAGGCAACACAAAGAAATCAATGCTTGTGCTACCTCTTGTTTACCTTTCTAAAGAGAAACTCTCTTTATTAGAAAAAACAAAAAAACCTTTTTTCTCTCTCTATTTTTTTTTTTTTTTTTTCTTTCAAAGAAAACAAGCGCAACAAAAAAAAAAAAAAAAAAAGATAACAACGAAAACAACAACCTTCCCTTTCCTTTACACAATCCATTGTTTGTTTTAACCCTTGTTTTTTAAACTTTTTTTTTTGTTGCCCCATCCCTTGATTACAATGCAATTGAAAGTACTTTCATTGGCCACTTTGGGCCTTTTATTTTTGGCCAGTTTCCAAGTCAAAGCCGACGAGACCGATTTAATAGAGGGAGAGCCTCTTTCAGAAGATTACCTTTCTTCATTTTCTTTAGAAGATGAAGAACAAGAATTTGAATTATCAGAAGAAATCAATACTTCATTTTCCAAGCGTGCTGATAGTTGCACCAAGTACCACACAGGTAAATTAAAAAAAAAAAAAAAAAAAAAAAAAAAAAAAAACCAAATGTTGATGAACTAATACTCCTAAAAAAAAAAAACAATAGTACGTGGTAGTGATACCTGTATCAGTATTGCCAAGAAAGCCAAGTTGAGTGTGTCCATGTTTTATGAATACAATGCACGTATCAACAAGAGCTGCAGCAACCTAAAGAACGGCAAGAAATACTGTGTTCGAAAGGCCAGCGCGCGTCACCCAAACGTCCAACGCCGTGCCAAGAAATCGAGCCATAAAAAAAGCACGGATAAGGAATCACGCAAGAAACTCCAGAGTCAATCTGCATTTACGTATTACTGGATTGCCCAACCGAACGATTACAAGTCGGGTAAGAAGGTGGCTGTGAAGACGTGTAAGGGCGATACGATTGCATCTGTCTCGGCTGATTACGCTGATGCGCTTGTGATGGAAGGTACGGGTGTGGTTGGATCCAAGATTGTCAACTTGGGTGGTTGTTCTTGTAATGACTTTAAATGTTTTGAATTGGTCAATCGAAAGAGTGACCCTTATGGTGTGACCTGTAAGGAAATCCTTTGTCGACTTTATTTAACTGACACCTGTTTTTTTTTTTTTTTTTTTTTATACTTTAGCTTACGATACACCGCTTCGTCCTTATGTGACCATTGCTTCCAACGATATCAAAAAGAACACAAAGATCTATGTTCCTTCTCTTGTCGGCTGGAAAGTACCTGGTTCAGGCAAAAAGCATAACGGCTGTCTTTTGGTCGATGGTAACTACCCATAGACCACCCCCTGTGCATTGACTTTTTTGTAATAGATCAAAGCTGGAGTTTCAAGGGTAAACACATTGATTTCTATGTGTACTCGATGGCCAATTATAAAACCATGGATAAAGCCCATCGTACAAACAAGGTAGATATCTATGAAGGTGGTTCTTGTAAACTCTTGAACTATATGTAATCCATCCTGTCGTGTTTATTATTATTATTATTATTATTATTGTTTGATTTCCATTCCCTTTGTAACACCCATCTCAATAAACCTGTACGACACTTGTTCACCTATTTTATTTTATTTTTTCTATTTTCTGATTCTATGCCTTTAACCCTTTTTTTTTTTTTTTTTTTTTTGGTTATGTTACACCCAGAGTGGACTGTAGACAAGCAGTGCTCCTTTTTTTTTTTTTATAAACACTCCTTGATCCTCCTTTCGATAGAAAACAATGCAGATATTTGTTTTGAGAATATATATATAAATATATATAGTTTGGGCGTGTTTGTTGTTTGATTTTTTCCTTTTAAAAAAAAAAAAAAAAAAAAGGGAGGGGAGAGAAAGCGTTTCTTTCTTTCAGTATTTCAACACAGGCAGAGAAAAAAGGGGAGAGAGGAGAGCCAGGGATGGAAGCTATGGATTATGAAAAAAGTTTTGAAGATGGCCGGTGGAAAGAAGACAGCGAGTCAGATAAAGATCTTTATCTGTTTTCGTTGAATGAGTCACTTCAGATCCACAAGGAGATGGTGGAACGAGTACAGTCCGAGAAAGATGAGCTTGAAGAGTATTATGAAAGTCATCAAGGGCAAGTGCTGGCGGCGTTAAGGGTAGAACAAGAAGCGGTGAAAGAACGAGTGAGGGAAAAAGAGAAACGACGAGAACAGTTAGAGGCAGAGCAGCGTCGGTTAGAAAACGAGGTGAAGCAAAAGGGGGAAGAGCTGAACTTGATGGAAGGCAAGTTTCGGTCCCATTTGGAATACAGTCGAGCGAGCCAAGACGATCTGGACCGGACCGGAGAACGATTGGGGGCATTACTGAAAGCGATTCATCATCTGTGTGAGCCGAACGTGGCGCATGAGATCTTTGTGACGGACAAGATTGTGCAAGAGATCTTGACCGGCCCTATCCAGCCTGGGATGCCGGTCAATGCAGCCTTTGGGGTGCTCCATCGCTGGGTTCAGAAACGCAACGCTTCTTGGGCGGCACGTATCCGTCAACAGATGGCAGCCTTTATGGCACGGCAATCCTGCCCTGCACTAGAAAAAGCTCAGCAAGACCTCGTTCATACCATCGTGGTCACCCTAGGCATCCAAGACCCCAGCCCGGTTCAGTCTCTGGTGGAACATGCGCTCGAACTCAATTTAGCCCTCAAAAGTCAAGACGCTCATATCTACACCTTGCCTGTGTCTATCGGTAGCCCTTTTGATCCCCACACCATGCTCTCTCTCTCTCGCCCACAAGGTATCGTCACACACGTCATCTCACCTCCCTTTATGGCTGCAGAAGCAGATCACTGTTTCTTGTTGATGCCAGCGCAAGTACTGTGCGATTGAACCCATTTTCTAGTAGTAGTATTATTATTATTATTTTGATTTCCCGTCGATGCGGTGGTAATGATTTCATTCTTTCAATAAAACTTGATTGCATTTTTATTTAATTTTTTTTTTTTTTTTTTTTTTTTTTTTTTCTTTTTCTTTTCTAACCATGGAAACCGTATTGAAATATGCTTTAAAACAAATGATTGGGCAAGAATATCCACCCAATCGTCGACAGGAATTATTGATCCAAGAAGAAAAAAAGAAAGGTTACTGGTGGCAACGAAAGCGTCAGCCGGTCTCACCGTTGACGTTGGAAGAACAACGAGTGTTAAAGAAAGTGAAAGGAAGAGCACATTATCTGGATCGTGGGATTTCATGTTGTTGTGTACAGATCGGTTTGGACGGTCTGGTAGGTAAGAAGAAGAAAGTCAGTGATGGATGATTGATAGAGTTGTTCTTTAGGACTTATTCCAGTGGTGGGTGATTTTATCGGGGTCTTGTTGGCACTTCAGTTAGTCTATCTGGCTACTTCCTCTTTGGATTTACCACCCGAGATTATCTATAAAATGTTGATGAACGTTGCTTTTGATTTCTTGGTAAACCAATGACCTACACAGTTATCAAACACTGACATCATCCTCTTTAGATTGGCTTGATTCCTTTGGTAGGTGATGTGCTTGACATCATGTACAAGTGTAACACCAAAAATGCAATTCTCTTGGAAGATTATCTACTTGACCGTCATTGGAAAATGAACACGCCTGGGCCAACGGTAGAGACGATTGAATTAGAGCCTGCGGAAAAAAAGAAAACTTAGGAAAAAGAGATCCATACCCCCTATTTTATTTTATTTTAATATCTATCTATCATAAACGAGGATGACTATTCTTATTCTTATTATTATCGTTTTGAAAACAAGGAAAAAAAAAAAAAAGGGGGGGGGGAGTTAGGAAGCACGTAAGGATGTTTCGGTAGGATAGGGAGTGGTGGTGGTAGTGGTGGTAGAATAGAGTACCATATCAGCATATTTGATAGTACGTAAACAAGCTCTTAGTTTATGAATATCAAAGCCACTGATGACAAGGAAAGAACGAGTATCGGCCAGATAATCTTTTGGCGGTTCACGACTGAACTGTTGAAATTCAGAGAGTTGAAAGGCCGGGATAAAGGAAAGACTGAGATGGTTGAGTTGTTTACAGCGCAAGACGAGCCGGGAGAGTGCCTTGACGGTCAGATGGCGGCAATGGGATAAATGCACCCGTTCGAGTGTACTATGGGTATGGGCAAGAGCAATCATGGCGCGGTCAGTGATGAGCTCACACCGGACAAGACCGATACGTTTGAGTCGTGAGAGGGTGGCGAGAGCAGCCACAGCATGGTCTGTGATCAACGTACAGCTGGTGAGGTCCACATAACGAATCCGAGAACAATGCTTCACCAACGTCAGTACCGCATCGTCCGTTATCAGCTTACAGGAGCCCAGATGGATCAAATGAAGGTGTTTGCCTAGACGGGCGATGGACTGTACGCTTTGATCGGTCAGATGCTCACATTTGTTCAACACCAGACTTCGAAGCTTGGGCGCTGCACGGGTAATCCAGTCCACCGTTCGATCCGTAATCTGAGCCACTCCAGAAAGATCCAACAAACGAAGTTGATGGTAGTCAGAAACAGATGAATACAGAAAGCCATGGTCATTCAGATGAATACAATGATTCACTTTCAGTTCTCGAAGTTCACCTAGACCGTTCAAAATCTCTTTTAACCCGTCGTTGGTTATCGAACAATGCGTCACATCCAATTCAATAATCGATGGACAAGAAAGGGTCAATGCTTGGATAGCTCTATCCGTAATAGCCTTTCGATTGGTAAATCGGATCTATGATGAACTAGATTTCAGTCTCCTCCAAGAGGGTCATTTTTTTTTTTTTTTTTTTTTTTTTTTTTTTTTTTATTATTATTATTATTATTGTTATGATTTTTACTCTTTTTAGCTTTTTGCAGCGTTGGGCTATCTGGAGAATACTTTTGTCAGTCACAGTCTCCTGATTGGGTTCTTTGGAAAGACTGATGTTGAGACCTTGAAGATGAGGACAGGCGTTGGCAATAGTAAACAGGGAGCGATCGGTGATCTCTGTCATTTCGGATAAATCGATACAGGACAAAAAACGACCTGCATGCTTACAAAAGTAAGAGAGCCCGTTGTCTGTGATACTGTCACAACCAGCAAGGGTAACACGATCCAAATGTTCACAAATAGAAAGTACAGCCAAGGAATCATCGTTGATATAATCTGCTATGGCCGATAGATTGATACGTTGGATAGCAGCGCTATAGTCGATGTAGGTCTCTCGTTTCGATAATACGTTGGCTATCTTCATCCATGTTTCTACCTTGACTATCACCGGTCGTTGCCATAATAACTGAAGGGCACAATAAGACCATGCTCTGGACTGTAAAGCACAACGATATAAATCCTGAGGGTGGTAGATGAACTGGAATATCTGTAATAGTATTTCGGACGGTAGGTGTGGGTAGGTAGTGTTCATGCTATTGGTATAAAAGGGATGATGGGATGGATGCTTCTAATCGTAGGATGACAAATGATGATAATGAGGAGAATGACAATGATGATGATTCGTATTATTATTAGTATTATTATTATTATTATTATTATTATTTAAAATAGAAAAAAAGAAAAAAAAAAAGAAAAGAATAAATAAAAATTTACAAAAAGAGTAAATCATTGTTTTTCTAAATTGCAAACTCCTTGATTTTATTCATCACGTGATGTAAGCAAAGGCTTGAATCCATCGCCAGACTGTCTTGGATACCAAAAGGTCCTTGTTTTGTTCGTTGTAAGCCAGTCATATGGCCTGAAGTGCCCATAGCCATGGCCATGTCGTTGACCAAACTTCTCATATAAGTCCCTCCACCACATCTCACTCGAAACCGACAGCTGTCCTTTTGAAACTCCAAGAGTTCAATCTCCTGAATAAACACCGGTCTTGGCTGAATCGTCTCGGGCAACGCTTGGTGATTTCGGGCATAATCGTACAGTCGTTTTCCATTCATACGTAAAGCAGAATAACTAGGACACATTAGCATCCACCATCATCACAGAAAAACCTTACATCGGAGGCACCTGGCTAATGTTTCCTTGGAACGTGGCAAGTGTATCGGCAATAAGCTGATGATGAAGATGGTCCGTAGGTCCCTCCTGAGTCTTTTTGCCTTCACTGTCAAAAGTATCCGTAGCAGAGCCTAGTTGGGCTGTCACGATATATTCCTTGACAAGTCAGTCTACCTTTTTTTTTGATTTCCCTTTGCTTACTTTTGTACCGGCCAAATAGTTGGCTAACTGTTTACATCCATGGCCTACGCCAAGTACTACCCATAAATAAACACATTGGTTATTTACAAATCAAGTAAAAACAAACATTCTCTCCCCCTCCTCTTTTTTTTTTTTTTTTTTTTTTTTTTTTGGTATACCCAAAACACCTTCAGCCAAAGGATCCTTTTTCAATCATATCCAAAAAAAAAAAAAACAATAAGGGTTTTATTAGGATGGTAGCTTTCCTCCAAAAACAACAACTAATACTTACAAGTGTTCCACCATGACCCATCTTTAATTTCTCTTTTCTACTTAATCTTCCATCCATCTTTCCCGTCACTTCTCTGGAAAGTGCCATTTGAACAAAATCAACTGCTTTTCGTGAATTCACCCCTTTGGGTTTATAGATTGAAAATACACCCGAAACACTTTGAAACATGAATTAAAAAAAAAAAAAAAAAAAAAAAAAAACGTCGAATGTCAGGCTACCTCTTTTTTTTTTTTTTTTAAAAAGAGTATCAAGTCAGCCTTTACTTTTCTCTCAGCTGTCTATCAGTTGAAAAAAAAAAAGGGGGGGTGTCACATGGGCTTGGGTTCACCTAAAATTGACCTACGTTTGTTTTTATCTCTCTTTTTCTTTTTTTTTTTTTCTTTAAAAAAAAAAAAAACAAATTGAACCATGGCCGTCCAGGATGCTTATAACAAAGTCTTTTCTAATTTCCAAAAAGTCAGAGATTATCTTGCACCTGTGTTGAAAGATTCCAAGTTTAAGGAAACAGGCTGTATTACACCTGAAGAGGTAGATTTTTTTTTTTTTAAAAAAGAGTATTTACCAATGGTCAACAGTTTGTTGCTGCGGGTGATTTTCTGGTTTATAAATGTCCTACTTGGCGTTGGTAAACAAACAAACCAAAAAAAAAAAAAGTGAGACTGATAGCCCACCTCAAGGGAAAAAGGATTGGAGGAAAAGAAAAAAGATTATTTGCCGACGGATCAACAGTTCTTGGTGACACGTCATGGTAAAGTAAGGCATGTGTTAAAAGTGTGATTGAACATAGCTTGTCTAGTGCCTTGTCTTTGTCGTGCGAAACAGATGGAATACAACGAAGAAGATTTAGAAACCCAAGTCCCTGATGAGGAAGAGTGGATGTATACACATAGCAATCGAGGTGATTGTCAATCAAAAAGAGTAGTCTAGAGGCTGACATGGATACTTTTAGTTACCAAGACGATGGAAGAAGTCGCTCAGAACGTGATGACAGAAGAAGAAGAAGAGGCTCAGACAAGAAGCGTATTAGAAAAATTGGATTTGAATACTCTACCTGATCTGGATGAAATACCCAATATGGAGGATATACCTGATATGGATGATCAAATAGAAGAAGAAGAGGATCCGGTAAGTGTTATCTCTCTCCTTATTTCTGTCTCTTCTTACCTTTTGTGAAGGCTGTAGAATACAATCCAAAGCAAGTGATCCCCCTCCTTTCCAAAAGTGTAGGAAACTGACACTTTCATCTAGTGATAAAGTATTACAGGTCCGTACCTACGATGTGTTTATCACCTACGATAAATACTATCAAACCCCTCGTATGTGGCTCTTTGGCTATGATGAACAAAGACGTCCTTTGACTTCGGCTCAGGTGTTTGAAGACGTATCTCAGGATTACGTTCAAAAGACAGTCACCATCGAGACCCATCCTCATCTCTCACTCCACCTGGCCTCCATTCATCCTTGCAAACATGCTGAGGTAATGAAGAAAATCATTGAGCGTATGGCTCACAATGACCGTGAGGAGGAAGGTTTGCGTGTAGATCAGTAAGTAAATTCTCTCTGTCCGTGCACCGAGACTCATCCACTTTCTTTCTTTTTTTTTTTTTTTTTTAGATATCTAATCTTGTTTCTCAAGTTCTTGAGTTCGGTTGTTCCCACCATTGATTACGATCATACCATTAGCACTTAGAGCCTTTTTGGGAGGTAGAAAGATCTTTATTATTATAGATAGTGTATGGGGTGGACAAATAAAGATAGATAAATATACATATCATATACATATACATACATACATACATATAAGATAGTACATATCCATGCTGTTGCTTATATTTGTTATGTCTATGCATAAGGATTTCTATCTATGTATACATAGATAGACCTATATCAATCAGGTTCTCTTTCTCTCTCTCTCTCTCTCTCTCTCTCTCACTTTTTTTTTTTTTTTTTTTTTTTTTTTTTGGGCGTGCGTATATATATATATATATATATATATATATATATATGGTTTTCTTTTGCTGTTTATTCAACCTGAGCGTTACCTGAATGAGGTAAATCAGATTCCGAATGCTTGGAAGCCAGATTCAATTCAGCAAGTTCAGTACGAAGTTTATCCAGTTCGATTTCAAGTACACGAATCTTGACTTCTTTTTCAGAAAGCTTTCCTTTCAACGCTTCATTTTCTTTACGGGCTTCATGGTAAGCTTCTTGGTACTATCCATCGATCGTTTAGATATATATATATATATATATAAAAGGGGTGTGTTCTCAAGGTGGTTTACTTACGTTTTCATCTTTTGAAAGTCCAGTGTCCTTTGTAGATTCTTGTTTGACAGCACTTTCGACTTCTTTCACTACAGGCACAAATTCCTTCTTGGCTTTGGCAGTAAAGCCCACTTCGAGATCGAGCAATTTACGATCAGCATTTTTACCTTCAAACCACGCATCGGCTGTGAGAGAAGGTTCGTCACTAAAACAAGGAGGGAAGATATCGGATTGAAATGCTTCGGACTAGAGGTTGCGTGTTCAGTTGACTGTTTTTTTTTTTTTTTTTTTTTTTTTTTTTTTGAAAGGAGAAAACGTACCTTTCTAGGGACTGTAAAGGGGATCGGTTCTATCAGGGTATTGGTGACTTTATAGGCTCTGGCCACTTCACATTCATTGACATTCAAACCTCGTTTGGGCATAAAGCCCATGCCTCGTTGAGGTTCGATGGCTTTGAATTCAGAAAGAGAATAGAGTTCATCATGATCGTATTCGTAATAACGAATGTTACCATCCCTAATTTTTTTTTTGATCCGGTCAATCGACTGTAGAAATAAAGAAAAAAAAAAAAAAAAAAAGAATGGCTTTACCCTTTACCGGCCACAAAGAGCATCTTGGTATCGGTATCGTAAAAAGGCATATTGACGCCTGAAGAGGTATCCAAGAATTCGGACTTGAGGGGCTTGCTGAGATCGTTGGTGTTCCAGACGTTCAACTGACGATCACTCATTTTAGAAAAGCCAGTGGTAGCTATACGATCGAGATTCCCCAACCAAACGACGCGTGAACCTTTGATGCCTTGATGACCCGGTCCTTCTTGTACCACACTGTTGGCACGTACATCAAAAATACGGAGACGTTTGTCACGGCAGGTGGTGGCCAATAAAGAACCGTTGTAATTCCAAGACATGTCTTGGATGATGTCTGTATGGCCTGTGATGGTCTGTCGTTCGATGCCTTTCTCAACATCCCAAAGCTTGATGGTCAAATCGGTACTGGCAGAAGCCAAAACGTTATCGGCCGTAGGATGGAAAAGCACTTGGCCTACTTTACTGAAAATAAGAGAGAGAGAGAGAGACGGATCAGCCCATGTCGATCGATACCAACGCCACTTACCGTTCATGACCAGAGAGGGTCAACAGAGGACTGACTTCCAACAGGTCTTCTGAATACTCTTCAGGAATACTCCAGATCATAATCTTGGTATCTTCAGAGCCCGAAGCAATCACGTAATCGTTGAAAGGATTAAAGTCTGTATCCAAAACAGCTGCTTTATGACCTCGATACAATGGGTAGTTTTCCGGTAATTTGCCTGGATGAATAGAAAGAGTCTTAGAGACTGCCAACAATAACGGATGACATCCTTACCCACTTGAGACACAGGAATCACAGCAAAAGCGCCACCACCCGAAGCTTGCCAGTTGACAGATAAAAAGAGCTATCGATAGGGAAGGGGTCAACGATTTTATATATATAAAAAAAGAGAGAGATAACTTACAGGATTTGCCTTGATAATGTTGGTATCCCAGGCATTTGCACTCACACGGATATTATCATAACAGAAATCTCTTTTGGCACAAGTACCATAGACATGGCGATATTTAGAAGGACGAACAAAACGAGCCATAACACCCTACTTTCACGTCAATAAAAAAAAAACATACAAACACATCCATCGTGAATCTAAACTTACAAGAAAGGAACAATAAAGAAAAAGAAAAAAAAAAAAAAAAGAAAAAAAAAAGAGAGAGAAAAAGAAATGAGCTTTAAAAATAATAATAATAAAAATTACCATCCTAGTTTTGTATTACCCAACGACCTCTCTCTATTTTTTTTTTTAATTGAATATGCGACGCAGGAGAAAGAGTTCGATACACTATTCAATCATTCTTTTGGATTTTTATTTATTTATTTATTGAATGTGCGTATAGAGATGTGAGTATGTGCGTGCGTGTGTATATATATATATATATATATATATATAGATAGATAGATAGATAGATGGAGATGTTATTTAAGGGTAAAGGGTTCTATGCCCAGATCTGAAGGTGTAGGTTCATAGTGAGGCAAGACAAGATTATTTTTGAACATCAAACTTTGTCTTTCAAAAGAACAATCGATGTGTTGTTGGAGTGGCTGCTGTTGTTGTTGTTGTTGTTTGAGTGGATGGATGGGGTTCAGCAAAGGACCTTCGTTCGATAGGAGCATATCGTTGGCCATGAAATCAAAGCTGTTGCGGGTAGCAAAGCGTTGCATGGGGCCTGAAGAGGAGGAGATGGAGTATTGGCGTGAGGGTGGATGGACTGGGGATAACATCGGGGAGGAAGTTAGACTGGAGGGAGATGGCAGAGGTGAAAAACCAGTAGGGTAGGGATAAAAGCTTGCGTTGGATAGCTTGCGGTAATCGATACCATGAGTTGGGTAGACTAGAGAAGACCCCATCATTGCCTGTATGGGCTGTACAGAACCAATAGACATACTACGATAATTGGGGACCGGTTTCCCATCTAAATCACTTTTTTTATGAGTCCAAGAAAGATGAAAAAAAAAAAAAAAAAAAAAAAAGGGAGGAGGAGGAGGTCTTCAATAAGGAGACTACCCAAAGGGGGAGGAGGAGGGGGGGGAGAGTGTAGTAGTGGATCATACAGGGGGCCAAAAAGTTAAAGAAACTTACCCAATTGAGTTACAAGGGTATCTTGTTCAATTAAGGGAGGCACTCTAAAATTCTGCTTGACCAACAGATCTTTGGAGATCTCCAGCGAGGCAAACTCGGGAATGGAAGAAGGCGTACATAGCTTGTTTTCCACAATATCTTGAGGATGATAGTAGGAGACCAAGTGCTGTGTGCTACCATTGATCATCACGGACATGGTTTTTTTGATCAGCCCATCCTTGCGGAAGCGATACGAGTCCGAGAGACTGCCTACTAACCTTCGCTCTTTGTGATGACGATCGGTCTGATCTGCACTGTAGCTACGTTGGCGAGCCTCTTTCCTCTTGTCGCTACTTGTCTTTTTATCCAGTTCTCGATAAACCAGGAAATTACCCATGATTCTTGAGGGACTCCAGAATAGCCCGTCCGTCCATCTTTTGATGCCTAGGCGATATAAATAAGATACAATAAGATTTTTTTTTTTTTTTTTTTTTTTTTTTCAGCCAAACCAATGTCTTACCAGACTCCCTTTCGTCAAACACAAAAATAGAGCCTGAGCCTATATGACGCCTTTCGGTTTCTTGTAACCTTCTACATATTCTCGTCAATAGGCCTCTTCTACATGCTTCGAATACAAGCAGTACGTCTTGGGTTGATTCAATGTATCCATGAAATGTTTCTGTCATACTAAAAACTAGATATACTAAATAATTTGCAGAACAACGCCTTTGAATCGCTCACCTTGGAACAATGATAATAACAACAGTAAAAAAAAAAAAAAAAAAAAAAAAAAAAGAATTACAAATTAAGATGAATAACGTTTATGTATAGATATGTATATATATGGATAGGGATGTATGTAATGTATGTAAAGGAATAAAAGGGTATTGGTTTATCGCTTTCTGTATTTCTTTCTTATAAACACACAACGCACATAAAACACAAGTACTCGACACAAAAACACTCTGCACACGTTTTTAAAAGAAAAAAAAAAAAAAAAAAGAAAAGAAAGTATCGATAATAATAATAAAAAAAAAGGGTTTTCTCTCTCCTAAAAGAACTCTCACTGTACGACAAAAAAAAAAAAAAAAAAAGAAAAAAATTTTCAAGGTATGAATTATTTACCGTGCATAAGTGATGGGATTTTTTTTAAAAAAAAAAAAAAAAAAAAAACATAAAGCAATTTCACACATACATACATATACACGCACACACACACACATATATATATATATATATATCTACATAGTCACTCACTCACTCACTCACTCACTCACTCAGTCTCTCAGTCAATGAGAGGCACTTTTATAAGGTTTTCTTTGAATGGGAGCCATGCCTCTTGATTCCGTTTTCAAGTTGAGATAGTCCAACATGGGGAGCAAAGAGCGTTGAAGGCTCCATTCAGTGACGGGGGATTGAATCTCACAACCGTTTTGAATCAAGAGTTCAGCAGTGGGAAAGCAAGGCGGGTCGTGATCGATGGTGTCTTTGACGAGGGCAAAGATCAAGGGATATCGAGGCAGGCAGTCAAAGGTGGAGGGCAAGGGGAGAGCATCAGGCCAGGGAGAATGCGGGTCGGCCCCACAGGCGAGGGCGTAGAGGATCAAGGGGGGATAGGATTGGACGAGGCCCTGCAAGAGCAGATTTGCGGCGGGTTCTTTTGGAGGGGAAAAGAAGCGTTGATCGACGTACTTTTGGCGGATGAAGGTAGCTTTGGATTCTCGGGTATCGCCAGGTTGCGGGCGGAGGTGGGGTAACTGGGCTTCCCAAAAGCTATTGAATCGCGTGTTGCCGATCCGCTGTAGGATCTGGATTCTCTCGGGCGTGAACGATTCGGGGTCGAGGGTGAGGGATCTCACTTTGGAGAGATGCGTGCCCAGGCTACGATGAACGCCCGAACAATCGATACACAACAGTATGCCGAGGTTGAGCGAACACCAGTCCGGCCAGGGACTCCCGCAATCCGCACAGAACGTGTTGCCCGCCTCCAGGGCGTACAGGTGGGGCAGAGGCGATACCGTACGACGGTCGAGGGTCTTTTGTCGGCGGGATCGGACCAGCCCATCCAGAGCACCGCTCAAACTCTTGAGCGATCCACCCCCGCCCTCGTCCGTGAAAGCCACACAACTCCCTGTGCCATTCAGAGAGCCACAGATCGCGTTGTTGATCGTCGCCATCCACGCTACCATCTCCTCTTTGGACGTTGCCTGGTACGTACGTCGCATGCTGGGCGTAATCACCTCAAAGCAAAACCGACGGCCAGCATCCTGCGCTTCTTTCACCGTCGCCAGTTTTAACACGATCGGTGGATGATGCGTCTGTGGCTGATGTTTCCAATTCGTATATTCCTCCAGTTGCCCTCCACTCACCACACACCAATACCTAAAGCCCCAGCGTCAGCCTAGGCTCTCCTCTTTTACCTCTACTTACTTGTGCCAATGGTCACCCGGAAAAGGGTTCGAATGCCGGCGCTTGATGATCTTGGAACACGTAAACAGAAAACCCTCTTTCTTTTGCCCTACAAAACTCGTATCGTTCTGTTGGAGGTCGCGGATGCCACGATACTTGTCCACCCGTTGTTCAGGATGAACGATACTGATCGAATACTTGCTCTCAATCTCTCTACGTCGCTCGCTTCGCTCCTTGTGGGTCGCTTGCTGTTCTCGACTGGCCTGCGCAATATAGCCGGCCACATCTTCCAATCCTTGCTTGTGTCTTTCCAGCGTCTTGCAGGTTTCGTGGTAAAAAGCATACTGTTTTTCGTGGTGATGTAAAAGATGATAGAGAATCTCCTGTGTCTTTTTACCACCATGCAGGTCAGTCAGGAAACTATAGTAATCAAACCGGGCCAAATCAAAGTGCTGTTTCTTTCGGTCAAACGCCAACGGTCGCTTTTTGTTTGTGCCATTGCCCAGATGTTTGGCTAGCTGCAGATAGTACTCTTTGCTGATCTCATCAAACTGTCGTTTCTTGCTCTCTGCCACCTTTACATCCAGCTCGTAGATATTCTTTAGTGGTTCAATCACAAGTGACTGAAGGCAGAAATGAAGTCTTTCCTGTTGTTCTCGCCAGCTGTCCAGCACATGATCCAGATAGGACCGAAACAGGGGCTGAGTAAATGATGCCTTTCGAATGCTTTCGATAAACGCTTGTTCTGTCTCCAACAGATGCTGTCTTGCCTTGAACGAACTCGCCGCGGCTGTAATCATGTCTTTCAAATCCGTCTTTAAAAACGCCGTTTGGTCCTCGTATTCTTTAATCGTCGCTCGAAACAAAGGCCCGTCTTCTAAATAGATTGGCATACTCTCTAACATTTCAATCAATTGTCTTGAGCCAAAAATAATAATAATAATTTAAATCGTATGCTCTAATAATAAAATAAGAAAAACAAAAGAAAAAAAAAGAAAATATAGATTTTATTTTGATTTTTTTTTGATTTTTTTTTTTTTTTTTTTGCTACTGTGCTACCTCATTTCATTTCCCCGCATATTTGCAAAAAAAAAAAAAAAAAAAAGGTCATTCTTTAAAACAATAAAATACTGATTGAAAGGAGTAGAATCCTCTTCCAAGCCATCTTACAGCGCTTTAGAAAAAAAAAAAAAAAAAAAAGACCCTTCGCTTGCCAACCACGCGCTTTTCTTGGCTTGTCCCTCTAAAGGCTAGCGTCGTGTAACAGGAGCTCAAGTATGTCTGCATCTAACAAGAATTTAGGTGGATTCAAATCTCTCAAAGAAAAAAAAAAAATTTCCTTCAAGCCAGCAACAGTTCAGATACACATTTAACCCCCTCCATTGACACATTTCCTGGTTGAGACCGAAATTTCTCAGTTTTTTTGAACGACTCCGTAACACAACCACGATAACACCCACTCAAACCCCCGCCCCTTCTTTCTCTTTGCTTGGTTCTGTCTGGTAAACGTCAAATTTTCCTTTTTGTTTTGTCTGCTATTCTTTTCGTTGTTCTTTTCGTTGTTGCCTTTTCTCAACTTTTTTAAACAATAGAATCTGTTCTTTGACCCTTTTCATCAAACTCACAAAAGCCTAGATTACATAAAAACAGCAGACATATAAAAAAGAAAGCATAGAAAAAACTCGTTTTGTATTATAAAGGTAGAAACATATATAAAAAAAAAAAAAGTCAATAAAAAGAATAAGAAAA
Organism: Sporodiniella umbellata; assembly: GCA_025677835.1. Taxonomy (NCBI): domain Eukaryota; kingdom Fungi; phylum Mucoromycota; class Mucoromycetes; order Mucorales; family Rhizopodaceae; genus Sporodiniella; species Sporodiniella umbellata. The sequence goes on along the minus strand of JAIXMR010000113.1, from coordinate 57,734 downwards.
AAAAAAAAAAAAAAAAAAAAAAGCAGATTTAAAAAGTATCGAATGGAGCATCTTGAACCTAATGACAAGCCACTTGCCTTTCAAGATTCCTTTTCTTCTTTTTTTATTTTATTTTTTTTTATTTTCTTTTGTTTTTTTTTTTTTTATTATTTCTTTGGAGCAATTCAATTTAACAATCTTCTTTTTTAAAAAACATTAACGCAACAGACAACCCATAACAAAACGACACTAGTTTTTTTTTTTTGATTTTTTTTTTTTTTTTTTTTTTTTGATTTTTTAAAAAAAAAAAAAATGCCTTTATTAAAACGTAAACAACTACCGCCTATCACAGCTCCTAGTTTAGAAAGCAACAAAAAAGACAAAGAGGTGTGGTATTCACCTTTGACACACGAGATTTTTTTGGACTATTCGTATCCTTTTTTTTTTTTTGTATTTTTAGAGATAACCTTGAACCCACCTTACAGAATCCAAACGCGTTTCTTTTAATACAAGAAACGCGCCAAACCATTGTTGTTATCCTTAACCCAAAAAAAATTTTTTTTTTTTTTTTTTTTTCTGTAGAGAGTATTTGAAACGCACTTTATTATACAAAAAACCTATCTGGCAATGTGAAGTGACAGGGAAAACAAATCTGACGTTTGTAGAAGCATTGAAAAGCGAAAAAGGCCAAGTGCAAAAGACAGAAACCAAATTATCACCCGAACTTCAGAAACAAATCTTGCTTCATATTCAGTTCCGTAAGTGATTGTGTACAATACGGTATGTGTGAGACTGATCATGGTGGATAGAAACGCTTCGTTTGGATTCACTTGTGGATGATACCTTTAAGCATCTTTCGGATCGTTATTTTCCTGGTGAAGCTGTACAATGTACTTGGGATGACAATATTGCGTAAGTGAAGTTTTTTTTTTTTTTGGTGGTAACAAGTGATCTGCAGATATCACGGCAAAGTATTGGAGTCGTTTGGGGACGAATATAAAGTACAGCTTCTGGATGAAGAATCACACGGTATAGAAGACATGATCAAGACCTTGCCCAAGGAAAAAATCAAGTAAGACCTTTAGACATAAAGAGAGAGAAAAAGAAACTGAACAAGAGCCATTCTGATATGCTAGACGAGAGAGATTTGCTTTTTCCAAAAATCTGTTAAAGAAATTTCTAAAGGAACACACCCTTCGCGACGGTTATTTAGGGGCGCCTTGGAATATCAAAGAGGAAACAGCGCTAAAGTTTGAAATGGACACCACGCTTCCTGAACAACTGTACGAGGCCCGAAATGCAGCCTTTGCCAAATCCCGAAAAAAGCGACCTGCTGAAGAAGCGGCGGCTACCATGGAAAAAGCCAAGGTAGAACAGGCGATTCGATACCCTATCGAGGATCTCAACCTGCCTGTCTACCGTCGTGATCCGAGTGGGTTTGGGAAAATCACAGACATGACACCCGGCACTGAGGGTGCGCGTACCAAGGCACAGAACCCAACCGGCGGTATGACCCTTTGTCCAGCCCCCACAGACACCAGCGTGCCTCAAGAGGTTTACGGCTCTTTTCTCATGATCTGGTCTTTCCTCAGCGTGTTTGCCTCTCCCTTACGGTTAGCACCTTTCAGCCTAGATGATTTCGAAAGCGCGCTTCAATACAAATCACCTTCGACCTTGATGCGGGAATGCAACGTGGCTCTCTTAAACGTCATCATCCAACAACGTGAACGGCTCAAGAAAGAAAGCCTCGGGAACGGTTCTACCGCTCTGGCCGCTGCCATCTCACTCTATGGCTCTGGCTATCAAGTGTCCTGCCCAACCTCTGTCTTGGCTCACCAGGAAAACTTGCGCCGTCTGACCGAAGCAGATCAGAATATCATCTGGCGTTCCCGTCCTGCTATCCAACCCCGTCATATTAACCCAGAACGTGGTGTGGGTAGTCCAGAAATCGAGGCATTGAGTCATGCTTGGGATCATGGCACGGTGGATACAGAAGAAGAAAGAGAAGGTTGGGAAGATATCCTGATCGGTTTCTTGAACCAAGTAAGAACAATTCTCTTTTCATTTTCTTTATTCATTTACCCCCCCCCCCTATAGCTTGCTCCTGTAGAAAAATTGGATGAAATCGATCGTATCTTGGCTACCTTGGTCTTATTCGATCAATGTACCCTTGAAGACCGTGAGGATTCTTATGCTGGCTTAAGCCTGAAAGAAAAGCTGATCATCTTTGAACTCTTGATTAGTGTAGCAAACGAATCTTTTGTTATCAAGTACGTCTTGTCATTCATCTGCTTTCAACTTACTTTTTTTTTCTAGATCCTATATGGATGAATGTCAAGAACAAATGACAGAGCTTCGAAAGCAAAAGATCGAATTGGGTAGAGATCGTAAACGAATGTAAGTTCTTTTTTTTTTTCTTACCCCGTATTAAACTCTGTCATCAGCCATACCGAAAGACGCGAATTGGAGGACAAACAAAACGAAGAAAATAACGCTACAAAAGACAGACCGGAGGAATTGAGCGAGTCCGATAACGAGTCAACCACAAGCGATAACGAAGATAACGCGTTGTAAATAACCAGCTTACCTGTACAAGAGACACTTACTTTTTTTAATCATCATAGACTGAAAGCTCAGCGTCAACAGGAATACTTGAGTCGCCATGAATCCCGACAAGAGGTACTCAAGCGCCGTCAAGTGGAACGTGAGGAAAGAGAAAGCAAACGGATGAAGCTTCATAACATTCAGCGCGAAGAAGCCCGTGTCAAGAGCCAAGAACAAAAACAACGCAACGAGGCGCGTAAACGACTGGATGACGAAGAAAGGTTATTGCACAAAAAAGAAGAACAGGTCGAACGCGACCTTCGCAAATACAACACACATCGTATCAAGCCTTTGGGACGCGACAAGTTTTTCAACCGCTACTATTATCTTGATGATATCGGCGGTACCCTCTTGAACGGCACCGGCCGACTCTTTGTTCAATGCCCAAGTGATACAGACTTGATCCTGATTCAGGAACGCGACCGGGTCGAATCTTTCGATGGCCTTGCTGAGCCACCTTGTGGACGTGGAGGAGGTGTCGACTTTGTCACTGAATTGCTCAACGTTCAAGGATTTGAAACTGACTATATCAAGCGTAAACTCGAATTTTTAAACAACCGTGAATCGGATCATGTTCATGCCTGGTGGCGTATCTATGATAAGCCAGAACAAGTAAAAAAACAAAAAAAAAAAAAAAACAAAAAAACAAAAAAAAACCTTGGTTACTGAGTCGCTTTATAGTTGGATGGGCTTCTTTCATGGTTAAATCCTAAAGGTGTTCGTGAATTTAGATTAAAGAGAGAAATAGAAAAATTCTACCAACCCTTGGTATCCGGCATGAAAAAGCGTGCGACAGTAAGCTTACTCTCTTTTTCTTTGACATGTTTTGACCTTTATATCATCCTATAGGAACAAGCCAACACAAGTAGAAATGAGGTTTCTCGTCGCGCTACTCGAAACAAAACAATCACTACATTTCCTGCTGGCTCTTGGCTTGCTTATACAAACAAGTTTGCATAAAATAATGTTTTATAGAGAACAGAAACATTTACAACCAATTCACACACACACTCAACCATACACACGTCTAAATCCATGCACTTACACTTATATTCACAAAAATACGCGCACATTCACACATATCTTCCAATACGCCCTTTTCTTTCTTTCTCTCGATCTCTCTCTCTCTCTCTCTCTCTCTCTCTCTTTTTTTTTTTTTTTTTCTTTCTTTCTTTCATACTAGCTAAATAATGATAATAAAAGACCCCCTTTAAAGAAGAAAAAACCCAAAAAAGTTTATTGTTGCCAAAAAGGGGCTTACTAAACTAAGCATAAAGTGTCAGTGAGAAAAAAAAAGGGCAACAAATGTTTAAATGACGCAAATTGAAAAACAAAGAGTACATCTTTGGTTTAGCTAATTTTCTTTCCCCACATTATGTATATTTAAAGCACAAGATAGACTCAAAAGAGAGAACAACCAAGAGATTTCTGTTGAATAGCGTGTATTTGCCATTTATCAAAAAAAAAAAAAAAAAAAAACTGACTTGTAAAAAAAAAAAAGTGGAATAAGAAATTATGCAAGTGTGGGAAAGAGTGGGTATTGTTTTCCCCTCCCCACACGCGTACGCCTTCTCTCTATATAAATACACTCTTTTTTTTTTTTTTTCTCTTTTGTCATCTTTTTCATCCTTTTTTCTTTTGTTTCAACTATGGCAGCAGCAGCATCTCGGTCAAACGTTACCCGTTTATTAAAAGTGATTCAATCAGGAGCCAGTAGCTGTCCTTGTCACTCACACGCCCATTCAACTCCTGCTACAGCTGGCGCTTTCTCCAGTTTATTGAGATATGGACGTAACTATGCAAGTGCTGTAGAAACAACTGATTACGCTTTTGAAATGGCTGCTAGTAACATCCGTTTCGGTCCTGGTGTGACTAGGTAAGTAGAGAAACAGAAAGAGAGAACAACACTGAACTTCTCTGTTATAAACAATCAGTGAAGTTGGTATGGATTTGAACAACGTTCAGGCCAAGAAAGTGGCTGTCTATACTGATAGCACTGTAAGTTACACATCCTTTTTTTTTTTTTTTTTTTTTTGGATTTTACTTGTATTTTTTCTCACGGTCCCCCCCCCTTGACTAGATTGCCAAACTGCACCCTTTGAAGGCAGTAGTAGAGTCTTTGGATAAACATAAAGTCAACTATGTTGTTTATGATACCTGTCGTGTAGAGCCCACAGATACTAGTTTCAAGCAGGCTATTGAATTCGCTAGACAGCACAACCCTGACGCCTTTGTTGCCGTCGGTGGTGGTTCAGTGATTGATACAGCCAAGGCTGCCAGTCTTTACAGCGCTCATCCTGAAGCTGACTTTTTAGATTTCGTCAATGCTCCTATTGGTAAAGGTCTGCCTATTCGAAAGAAGTTGAACCCTTTGATTGCTAGTAAGTTCGTTTTGAATTATAATTATCCCAAGAGACCCTATCTTAAAAAGTCGGTTTAAAATCATAGTTCCTACAACCGCTGGTACCGGTTCAGAAACTACGGGTACATCCATTTTCGATTATGAGCCCCTTCATACCAAGACGGGTATTGCTCACCGTGCACTCAAGCCTCATTTGGGTATTGTCGATCCTTTAAATACTCGCAGTATGCCTTCTGAAGTACATTGCTCTAGTGGTTTGGATGTATTATGCCATGCTCTTGAATCATACACTGCCTTACCCTACAACGAACGTTCGCCTCGTCCTAAGGACCCTATTGAGCGCCCTGCTTATCAAGGATCGAATCCCATCAGTGATGTTTGGTCTTTGCATGCCCTCAAGATGGTAGTCGAGTATCTCCCCAGAGCTGTTAAGGATCCTGAAGATCTTGAAGCTCAAAGCCAAATGTTGTTGGCTGCTACTTTTGCTGGTATTGGTTTCGGTAATGCTGGTGTTCACCTCTGCCACGGTTTGAGTTACCCCATCAGTGGTCTGAACAAGAACTATAAACACCCTGGTTACAACGTAGACCATCCTATTGTCGTAAGTCTTTTTTTTTTTTTTTTTTTTTTTAAAAAAAAAAAATAGAATGACTGACGCTTATTCGCTTTTAAGCCCCACGGTGTTTCTGTAGCTTTAACAGCTCCTTCCGTTTTCCGTTTCACCTCAAGTGCTTGTCCTGATCGACACATTGATGCCGCTGCAGCTTTCGGTGCTGACCCTGCTCATATTAAGGAATCTATGGCAGGTGAAGTCTTGGCTGAAAAGTTGACTCGCTTCTTGGAAGATTTGGGACTCCCCAACGGTTTGAGCGGTATTGGTTATGACTCCTCCTATATTCCTAAATTGGTCGAAGGTGCTTTGCCTCAACACCGTGTAACCAAGTTAGCTCCTACACGCGAGCCTGCTCGTGAACAATTGGCTTCCATCTTTGAAAATGCCATGAAGAACTACTAAAACCAAGAAAAAAAATAAAAAATAAAAAAAAGAAAAACAAGGGGATTCTTTTTAAACCCTAAACTATCCCAAATCTTATGTCTTTATTTTTTCTCATTTCCTTAATGTTTGAACCGTGAATAAATATAGTAAAAAATGACTCTAAAAAACTTTTGAAATCCAAATGCAATACAGTTGTAGTTGTGCATAATGTATAGTTTTGCAGAGAATAGCACAAAAAAAAAAAAAAATGTACAATTTAATTTTTATTCTTTTAGAAGCAATTTACAACTGATATCGAGCTAGGCGAGCTCAAATGCTGTATTTGTATCAAGAAACTTTAACGCAGTTTAAAAGAATTGCCTTAGCAAAATTCAACAGGTATCTCTCCAAGACAGCTGGAGATTCTAAAAGAACTCATTGGCGAACAGCCATTGTTGTATTTCGATCGATTTAAATCATCAGATGCTACCAACTAGAACTAGAAAAACAAGTTAGGTAGAAAAATTCTACCAGAAAGTTGGTATCAATAGCTACCACTTCTTTTATAAACCCCTCAAGTCATGAAAGACGACCTGTATTTATCTCAAAATTCTTCGGCTTGTTTAAAAGCATAATTTAGTCATTTCTTATTGAAAATAGATGGAGTAGAAAAAGGGTAGTAATTGGTTCTTTGAGCTGCTCATAATAAAATAAGCTCTTTAAACGCGTTTGAATAGAAAATATTGGCACCAAATCCAATTTTTTTTATAGTTGTTTGTGCTATTAGTCTACACCAAACCCGGAAAAGGTTGACCTTTGTGCCAAAAAAAAAAAAGAAAAAAAAAACTTTCAAAATGTTGTACCGCCAGCTATAATAAAAACCCTTATCAAAAGTTTGCTTTTAACATCTTTTAAACTCGAAATGGTTTTCAATAATACGTACATCAAAATAAGGCAGACGTTCGTGTTTTAAATAATCAAACAATAAGAAAAAACAGTCTAAAATCTTTATTTTTCCTAAACCTCTAAAGAAACAAATGTTCTAGATATTTCCTTATACATTTAGATATCCCATCCAGTCATGACAGTCTGATATTCTTTATTCCTTTTTAATCCTATCCAAGTTACTAGTTTAATATTTTATCCAATAGTTTAAATTGAATCCATATATATATATATGGATATCTTTATTTTTATTGGTTTGGGGCGTCCGCCTAAGTCAATCAACAAAAAGTACAAAAGCGTATCCAACTCTTTTGTGAGTTCAAAGTGAATGAAACCAACATAGAGTAGATATCGTTTCAATTCAGAAAAATGCTTCAAATTTTGTTAAAGTAATATTTCAAAGACATTATATTTATTTTCTGTATAAAATACGGAAACTAAAACAATGTTTGCAAATTGCTAATGTATACTTTTATAGAAAAAATATTTCATTACTTTTTCTAACCAGCAAACGCGTTGAATTGCTTTAAAAAATAGTTTTTTTTTTTTTTTTTTTTTTTTTTACCACTTTCAGTTTATTTTTGTGACCGGAGCAGTTTGCAATGTTATGTATAAGGTTTTGCAAAAAAAAAAAAAAAAAAAAAAAAAAAAAAAAACACCATGCCAATGAAGTCGTGTCGATACAACTAAAGTGCTGCTTTTATAATTTTTGGAATCCTTTTTCGTTCCTCAAACTAATAAATACAAATTGAGCACAACATAAACTCATGGAGGGATTTATTTGTTTATCAGTTCATATACCAAAGCAAATCTAACATATGGGTTTACGTACTGGCGACTCTTTTTTAGAGAGTGCCAATAGTTTTTTCCTTTATTCTTTGTTTTTGTAGCTCAAAGCTTTCTTCACTAATGCGAAGCCAGTCTAAGTTAGCATTTACACTCTGTTCTTCAAAGCCTTTTTCATAGTTAAGAATTTCTGGTAAATCTAGACAAAGATGTTTTGCTTGGTAGTTTAACCATGTCACATAAGGCTGCCGGACACGTCTTTGAGTTTCATAAACATTGGGAAGTATCCCTATATCCAGTTCATCTTTAAGTTTTATCATCCAAGACTCATTGGGAATCTTTGCTTGTCCAGCTCAAACTCGAGCGATAGCAGTAGACTGCGAATCGTAATAAGGGGTAGAAGAAAGAAAACGGTCCATACCACAAAAAGCCAATGTAGGATCGGATATTAGAAGTATACCATAGTATGTATTTAGAGGGCGTTTTTGATCAAGTACTACATGACTTTTAGGCACCTTTTCATCACTTGTGCTTGATTGCTTCAAGTAGCCCAGAGAGTGTCTATATCCTGTACAGAAAATGATGTGATCTATATCGGAGATGCTGGTACTATCTTTGAACTTAATAGTTCCATTTGAGTCGCAAAAAGATACAGGCTCAGACTTTATTACCACATGCTTTTCAATAGACCCTCGCATTAAATTGATTATGTTCACTTGACTAGTCCAAGAAGACCTATATGCCATTGTTATAGTTCTAGATATCCCATTTAAAGAACGTACAATTTCAACACCCGAAACATTAGAGCCAACGATCAAAACATTCTAAAATAACGATTGAGCTTTCCATCTACAACACTTGTTTGTGGCTTTGCACTACCTTATCTTTGAATGCTTCTGGCGAACGAAACTGCTTCGAATGGCTTATTTTTTCTGGCCATCGAGCATCAAATTCAGCAAGACCAGGGATGTCAGGTATAAAGGGCTCTAGATACAGACCTGATGCTGCTACAACAGCATCGAACTTTTCTCGCCATCTTGTTTCTTTTAGACCTTTTGAATCAACTTGGTACAAACAAAGAACAAGCTCCCACTCATCACCTTTTTTGCATACACTTTCTACACGAGTATTAAACTGAATATGTCGTCTGAGATCAAAATGGTCAGCGTACTTGTTTATGTATTTGAGGACTTCTTCATGGCGTATAAAAGTATCACCTTCACTGGCTAAAATATAACCAGGGTTATTTGTATACTTTGCTAGAGAATTAGTAATCAGATCTCTATAGCATGCAGTCGGAGGTTGTCTCTCAATCAAAGCTTGGTCTATATCTTTTACTTGCGGATAAGTCTCTAGTTTGCCTTTTTCAGGTACCGCTTCTGTTTGTATGGAAGATACAGATTGTTGCTGTATAGGCGGTTTCGATGAGGCTGCTTCTGTGTAGTTCCAAAGACCGCCCAATGTTTTAGCTAGTTCAAAGACGGTCACATCGAATCCAGCTTCTATAAGCGATTGAGCACTACAAAGCTAAGACCAAAAAAGTACATTAACCTTCTAACTCACTATAAAAAGAACAAAACTTACACCACAAAAGCCGGAACCAATGACTGCTACTTTTTTTATAGGTTTTTTGAATGTAAAAGGGTAATCTAAAGCAATCTGAGCCTGCTTTGAAGTTTTTTCGATCAACTCTTCAAGAGACACGATGTTTTTTTTTTAAAAAAAAGTTCAAGGAAAAAGAAAAAAAGGTATTGTAATAGTAATAGTAATAGTAATAATAACAGCAATAGCAACAATAACAGCAATACTGATAATAATAGAAAAACGAATAGAAGAAATATGTTGTAATTTGTATTATTTTCAACATCAAAAATAGGCTAAAAGGCTGCTACATGATGCTATATACATAAAGGTCAAGTGATAACATGATGTTACTAGTAAGCAGTCGTCTTAAAAGTCTACCTTTTTCTTCTTTGTGACTATGCATATTAGTACTTTGAATACACGCTTCTTTCGACCTAAGCTAAGGCGCTTCTGAAGATCACTGATGACTGCAGTAAATTGTAGCAGCATTAAATCTCAGCTCTAAAACTGAGGACGTTGACTTTGTTCAATTACAAAAGGATTTCTCCCACAAAAAAAAAGATCACAGCTAAAAAAAACTCTATGAAAATAGTCTTAAGACTGTATTTGTTATTAAATAGAGCAAATCATTCGGTTTAATAAATTCAAGACCAACCCATGACACACATGTGTCAACAATATGTGCACAAATGCTCTGCTGAAGCTTGTATATACCAAACTAAACTTTTCTTTTTACACGCTTTTTTTTTTTGCTACGACTGTATTCCTTGTTATCGCTTCTGTTGGATTTTTCTGAAACAAGTAAAAAACCTAAAAAGTTCTTGCTCCTTTTAACTACCTTAAAGTTCCCTTTTTTTATTTTAAGAGTTGAGAGATAGTGCTTTAATTACTTCATCTTAAAATTAACTGTTTGAATTTCTGCTCAAATCAAACAGCACCTGATGTACTACCTGAAGTATTTCAGAGGTAGCTTGGATCTTTGGGCACTTCAATCCTGAAGTTAATTTTTTGAAAGTATTTACAATCATTGTCATTTAAGTCGCTACCCAATGGTTCTTTGATTTAAAAATTGAACTCTCTCAGAATTAGAGAACCAGATATGCACTGTTTATTTGTAGAAAAAGATTAAGTTGCAATACTTTGTCGCCTATGACGCATCCTAATTATAGTATTATTTTTTTCCTATTTTGTATCATGTTAGACACTATAAACCCCAGCCTTTTTTTTATTAGTCTTTTTCTATTAGCGTTTTTTTCTCAAACAAAATGGCAGACATCATGACACTTGAAGAGCTAATCGAAAAAGCTTCAAAGCAGGCTCAAGTTGCTCTCGACAACCCTTTTGTATTTAAAAATTCTATAAAAAAAGTGGCTATCATTGGTACAGGGTTTGCTGGGGTAAGCCCAAGTAACACATATACGCAAAAGGGACTTAATGAACCTTCCGGTATTAGCTTTGTAGTGCTCGATCGCTTATAGAAGCTGGATTCGATGTGACCGTCTTTGAACTAGCTAAAACATTGGGCGGTCTTTGGAACTACACAGAAGCAGCCTCATCGAAACCGCCTATACAGCAACAATCTGTATCTTCCATACAAACAGAAGCGGTACCTGAAAAAGGCAAACTAGAGACTTATCCGCAAGTAAAAGATATAGACCAAGCTTTGATTGAGAGACAGCCTCCGACTGCATGTTATACAGATTTACTTACTAGTTTTCCTACAGATTGTACGTGTTTTCCAGACTATCCTATGAATGAAAACATTGATACTTATGTTGGCCATGAAAAAGTCTTAAACTACTTGCACGAATATACCAATCATTTCAACCTCAGACCACACATTCAGTTTAATACTCGTGTAGAAAGTGTATGCAAAAAAGGTGATGAGTGGGAGCTTGTTCTTTGTTTGTACCAAGTTGATTCAAAAGGTCTAAAAGAAACAAGATGGCGAGAAAAGTTCGATGCCGTCGTAGCAGCATCAGGTTTGCATCAAGAGCCCTTTATACCTGACATCCCTGGTCTTGCTGAATTTGATGCTCGATGGCCAGAAAAAATAAGCCATTCGAAGCAGTTTCGTTCGCCAGAAACATTCAAAGATAAGGTAATACAGAGTCACAAACAACTGTTGTAGGTGGAAAGTTCAATCGTTATTTTAGAATGTTTTGATCGTTGGCTCCGGTATTTCAGGTGTGGACATAGCGCGCTCACTAGATAAGATAGCATCGAGTGTGATAATGACTTATAGATCGTCTTGGACCAGTCCAGTTGATTTGATCAACCATATGCGAGAATGCGTTCCTTCGTCTGTGGCAATCAAACCTGAGCCTATATCTTTTAGTAGTTCGAAGGCAGATTCGGATGGAATAATCAGATTCAAAGATGGAACTAGTACTTCTGATATAGACTACATTATATTTTGCACAGGATATAAGCACTCGTTAGGCTACTTGAAGCAAGTTAGTCCAGCCGATGTAGATGTACCAGAAAGTCATACTGTACTAGGGCGAAGTCATCCTTTGAACGCGTACCTTGACGCTTTCTTAATCTCTGATCCTACACTCGCATTCTGTGGATTGTGTCGTTTTCCTAGCTTTGCCCCTTATTTTTACACGCAATCTGTTGCTATAGCTCGTGTTTGGAAGGGCCAAGCCAAGATCCCTGACAGGGATCAAATGACCAAGTTTGAATCTGAGTTTGATATTGGAATATCTTACAGCATTTGCCAACATCATCGCCGTATGCGACAAAGCTATGTGACATGGCTAAACTATCAAACAGAGCACCTTCATTTAGATTTACCAAAAGTTTCAAACTTTAAAAATGACTTTGAAGAATATTGTGCACAGTGCACTTCTCGTTGGTTTCGAGCTAGCGAAGAAAATATAGAACTGACGAAAAAAAAACGTGAAGAAAAACCAAGACAAGACTTTTAAATAAACGAAAAAATTAAAAGGCTAAAATCAAACAACATTGGGGACCGAAAGATATAGCTGTCTTTTATTTTAGCGTTAGAGCTCACAAATGTAATGCCTGTAAAAACAAACCATAAACATTTGACCAGCTTTACAATTTGTATCCAAAAACTATGCTGTATGTAGCTCTATACGAAAACATAAACAGCTACTGTTGAAGAGACTTTGATTAATTTTAAAATAACCTCATTGAGTATATTACCTTTATAGTATTGTACAAGGTTCAATAATATAGGGGTTTATGCACCGATTTTCTTTTTACAGTGCGAAAAATCTTCTATCTGTCCATAATTCACAAACTGAAATCCTCCACTAAAGCTTGTCATCATCTCTAGCTTAGTATTTTTTTCTGCAACATCAGATTACGATATATATTTAGTTGTTTTGCATACAAAATATTTAAGCTTTGGGCACACGTGGTGTAGATTTTTTTAAAGAAATATCATACAGTTGACTGTACAAAGCAAAATGAAATGATATTGCATTTAGTTATATATATAAAAAAAAATATAAGAGAATGAATATAGATAAATTGACAAGTAAAAACCAGATTTTATAGAGTAAATAGGACTGTAGAAAAGAGAATGACAAGCTACTAAGGATCACAATGAAATTTTAGTTCAAATGATTTTGATTTTTTGGCTGTGATTTGTACAAGTTAACTTTTTGTTTGTAGGGAAACTGAGAGTTTCCGTTGTATTTAAAGTCAAATTGACTGAGAGTAAACATATATATATTAAGTACACGGTTTGTATATTGGGGATATCTAGCACCTACTAGGGTTCCTTTTCAATACAGACTTCGTCGTGTAGCGATATAATAGCTTTTTCTTTGAGTTGTTTTATCGTCCGACTATGTATGCGGACCTAGTGAAAAAAAATTTCCATGGTGCTTGCCGTTTCTGTAGGATAACACAAGCTACTAACTTTTTAGTGGTTAAAGAAGACACCAAAGTAATCTTAGGGTTTCTACTTGAGATATTCGGTAGTCTTGATGCTGCTATTAAGATGTCAGATGCCAAAAAGTCTGATAGTTTTGTTCAGTTTTCATCTATGGATAGACCAGCTAGCTGGCCTCATACTGGTTGGGTTCTTTGGCATGTCAAGAAAAAGTGACATATTGAATCTAGTTCGAGAGAACAGATCAGGTAGAGAGAGAAGGGGAACTTTTCAGGTATCAATCGATGTAGCAAACTGGCATGAGCTATTTTCCTGTATATAATTTTTTATCAGATGGTTCATACTCTAAGAGGGATTCGAAATTTTCAGAAGTTGGCCCACGGCAATGTAGATTTGGAAATTCTGGAGATTTGGTTGTTTGAAGTAAATAAAGAAAAGATTTACATCTGTTTGTAGATATAAATATAAGAGTTAAAATAAAAATAAAAAGGTTCGTTGAGTGACCACCAGATCCTGTAAAGTAGATCAAACTAAAGATAATAAAGAAAAATAAAATTAAAATAAAAGAGGCGGTTGACGACGAAGGATAATATTTTACTTCAAAGAATCTATAGATAAAAAGATAAAAATAAGGGTTTACAGAGAAGGAATTGACTTGTCTTCAAGGGATCAGTACAATAAAAATAAGGAAATATTGAGTGATGTTCTTGTAATTTGAATATTTTTATAGTTTATTGATAAAAGGGAAGTCTTTACAATAAAGATATTTTTTTTGATAATCTTTTGCATAATGTTTTTTGTGGATTTTTGTAGTTTTTTGATGTTTTTGTATTTTCTTGAATCTCGCAGCAGTTTGTGTATTTGGACCATTTGGTGTATTTGAACCATTTGGCGATTGATATAGTATTTCAGTGTAATCTTTTCATAAATAGAAAAGACAAAGATAAAGCTGTTGTTAAAAATAATATATAGTTATTTTTATATCCAAGTAAGATTCTCTGGGAATACTGGTGCAAAGTTGATCCAGTCTTCGGTCCAATCGATATTGTCGTTGTAGTGTATATTTGCTACAGCAAAAAGGCTATTGGATCACCGCTCTGAACTGAAGGCACCTGTTTTATGGTTTCAGGTGTTTGCGCAGAATTTTTCTGAATTCATTCGGATGGGAGGACAAAGTTATACATTCACTGAATCCCAGGAATAGTTATCGAAGAGCGAAAAACATATGAGCGAAAGATTTTCTATATGGTTGTCATTCTGGAGAGATATGAGTATGGTAATTAGCTTGGGTGAATGATAAGGGGTTCTTGTCTAATCAAATTAATAATATTTTTTGCGGTACGAGGAAAAACCGTGGTTGCTTGAGCGGTAAACACCTGGAAGTTCCAGGTTTTGTTCAAGGGATTCCACATTGCGATGTGGTTGCCAGTCATGTGTTGAAAGGCAGGTAGATGACAAACTTTTGGGGAAGGGGAATAAAGGTTCACCATCGGATAATATAATTTCACAACCTCAGGAATAGTCACCATGAGTTTTAATGGTATCGCGAGAATGGTCCTTTGGTTTAGTGATAATCTATCCAAAGCTATTTGACAGTGCATCTGTTGCTGTGAAAAAGAAATCGAGAAATAATGTATATGTTGTTTTCCGAAATGAGGGGACCGAAAACAGTCAAATAAGAGAGCTCAAAGGCCTGACTGTGATGGTTGAGAGTCCAAGGGAACCGACGTAATCTGAAGCAAATGTTGGGTGTATGGTATACTGGAATATCTTCCGAGGGGAAACATATTTACCAGGTCAGGAGTGTTATCTTCGTTTAGTAGCAGTGGAGCCAACTATCGCCACTGAGAGCTTGCATTTGTATTCCAGGATCTAGTAAAATAGGTCATTCTGGTTACATGGGTGAATCATCGTTTGAGAGCTAATTTTTGTAAAGATATTAGCATTAATAAAGCGGTTGCCTGTTACTTGTAACTTTTTCAGTTGTGATCGGGTTAAAAGGGGAATTAGAAAAACGCACCATACTTTAGAGAATATAAGACAGTTCATAACTGTTACTCGGCTTCTAATCGACAGGTGTCTCTAGGATTGTATTTGACAGGCTAACGAAATTCTGTTGAACAGTTGGTCTACGTATATATTTCTTTGCACTACTGAACTATAAACCAGGTATCCAAAATAGATCAGAGGCTCCACTGAGTGTTTGTCGTGCCAGGTGCTTATGTATTGTGTTCGAAAAAAGTCTTGTCATTGGAAGTCTGGGTTTCCGGATAGAGAGAGAGCTTAAGCCTTGGAATAATTAAGTGAGGCTTTAGAGGCAAAGGCGTATATATTTACTCTTCTTCTAAGGCGCCAAAAGTCTTCTCGATCTTTTAAAAACACTAATACATCATCAGCATAAGCTAGAATTTTAACGGGTGTTACTGTATTGTTATTGAGCTAAATTAAAACTTGAAGTAAATATATATATATATATATTTAAAGACTTTTAGACAAAATTCGTAAGAGAACGTATTAAAATCCACACTACGGTGCGAAAAAGCTCTACAAAGGACACTATCTTGAATATCTTCTTTTTCAAAAATTGCTAAAGAGAAACATGGGCTCCTGATTTCCTCTTTTTTTTTTTTTTTTTTTTTTTGCATTTTTATAAACATTTACTTTATTAAAATTATCTACAGAATAAAATTTTTACGTACATTATTCTAAAGCAATATGTTATATGTTTGTCCAGTTAATGCCAAGTTGCGATGAGTTTAAGCTATATAACAGAAACCAATCAAATGGATCTTAAACAGGCTGTTGGCATCAGCTCTTGATCGAGCATACAGAACCTATGAGTACCAAAAATACCCTAGAATAGACAAAACGCGTATAAAAAAAAATATGCAATGACGAGTTTATAAATTTGACCTTATATTGTTCTAATAACAAGACACTGAACGCTATAACTGATTTTATTCATCAAATACAGGTATGAAACCAACAGGCCAATTTTAATGAATTTTCCAAACTACCTTTTGTTAAGAGTGAGACTATTTAAGTGCACATATAGCTGAAGAAGTTTTTTCTTTGTATGCGCTTGTTGTTTACGTGTTTTAGCAAGGTCATGTTTATTTCAAAGTCTCTTCTGCTTTTTTTCTGGCTTTCTCTTTTATAAACTGAAAATTTCTATCACTAGAGATTGACCACTGCTTGAGAGCCAGTATTCTCTCGTTTTTGTAATCTTTTTCGTAATTGAAAACTTCTGGTAGACTTAGATGGAGATTTTTGGCTTGGTGATTCAACCAGGTTACAAAAAGCTGACGTAAACAACGATCTATATCGTAAAGATCCGGATTTTTCCCAATGTCATGCTCAGAGTCGAACTTTATCATCTGAGATGGATGTGGAATTTTGGCTTGACCTTTCCAAATACGAGCCATAAAGACTGACTGTGTATAATAAAAGGGAGATATGGTAAGATAGGAAGTCAATCCACTGAATGCTAGTGTAGGGTCGGATATTAAAAACGTATTGAAAAATGTGTTTAAAGGGCAAGACCTTCCTAGTATTGTATGACTTTCTGGTACATCTGCATCGGCTGGACTAACTTGCTTCAAGTAACCTAACGAGTGCTTATATCCTGTGCAAAAAATAACATGGTCTATATCAGAAACGTTGGTGCCATCTTTGAATTTGAACGCCCCACTACTCTCTTCATTTGTACTCCCAAACGAAACAAGCTCTGGCTTGATGGTTACAGATGAGGGAACGCAGTTTCGAAAATAATTAATGACACTAATAGGGCTAGTCCAAGAAGATTTATAAGTCATTATCACACTCGATGCTATCTTATCTAGTGAGCGCGCTATGTCCACACCTGAAATACCGGAGCCAACGATCAAAACATTCTAAAATAACGATTGAACTTTCCACCTACAACAGTTGTTTGTGACTCTGTATTACCTTATCTTTGAATGTTTCTGGCGAACGAAACTGCTTCGAATGGCTTATTTTTTCTGGCCATCGAGCATCAAATTCAGCAAGACCAGGGATGTCAGGTATAAAGGGCTCTTGATGCAAACCTGATGCTGCTACGACGGCATCGAACTTTTCTCGCCATCTTGTTTCTTTTAGACCTTTTGAATCAACTTGGTACAAACAAAGAACAAGCTCCCACTCATCGCCTTTTTTGCATACACTTTCTACACAAGTATTAAACTGAATATGTCGTCTGAGATCAAAATGGTCAGCGTACTTGTTTATGTATTTGAGGATTTCATCATGGCCTTTAGAAACATTAGGCTCATCGCAGAAAACATAATTGGGAAAACACATGTACTTCATAGGTACATTGGTGAGCAAATCTGTATAGCAAGCAGTAGGTGGCTGTCTTTTCAATAAAGCGTGCGTTATATTTTCAATCTGAGGGTAGGCTTCAAGTTTTCCTTTTTCAGGCACATCTTCTGTTTTGGTCTCAGGGGCAGGCTTTTGTTGCACCGATGGCTTAAGTGGAGCTGTGTCTGTATAGTTCCAAAGACCACCCAGCGCTTCAGCTCGCTCGAATACCGTGATTTCAAAACCAGATTCTAAAAGAACTTGGGCACTGCAAAGCTAATGTCAATAAAAATGAATTGCCATTCTCGTTGATTTCCTGTACAAGAACCTACACCTGAGAGACCAGCGCCGATAACAGCTATTTTTTTTAAAGGCTTCTGAAATGCAAAAGGATGGTCTAGAGCGACTTGGGCTTGATTTCTGACTTTCTCGATCAACTCTTCGATAGGAGTTGTATCTTTCATTGTTTGATTGAGAAAAAAAGATTTATTTACAGAAGAAATGGAAGGGAGTAAAATTATGCTTTTTTAACTGCCTGCAGCATGAAATTAAAGAACCGCTTGCCATACATAATTGGATGAACAGCTGAGATACCCTCTCTGTCCTGGGTGATACTTTTCCACAAGTGCTCGGCCTTTTTTGCAATAGTATAGGGCGTTAATATATCGATTACTCCTAGGTAATATAGCTTATTTTGCTCTTCTATGGATCGGAAACCGCCATGATCAGCATAAAACACGCACCATTTTTGTCTAGAAGAGTAAACAATAAGGCCACACATAAAAAACCTAGACTTCTTACACTTACTCTTCCGTAGGGCTAAGGGTTAGGTCAGCCGATTGCAGGCTAACAGTCTGCGACCTCCGCTTTTTGTACATTAGGTCGGACTTTCTGCGCCTTGATCCCCTAGTATCTGTCTTTGGCTACAAACCAAAGTGTAAGCTTTTTGAACGATTAAAAGCCAAGAAACTCACCGTTACAATATGTAGGCTCTGGTTTCGAATACACTCTGTATTTCCCTTTTTGAGATCATGGATGCCGACCAGCAGGCTGTAGTCCATTATGTTTAGTTTTTGCAGCGTGTCTACATCTTTTTCCAGTTGTGTTAAAAACAAGCTCTTTTTGCTATCGCTCAAATGTAGTAATTCGTCTTGTTTCACCCAATTTTGGTCTTTCAAAACCGCATGTGGGTTTTTGTTAATTTCATCATTTGAGGTCAGCCTGCCGAATGTGGATCCCTTGAGATCAAAGGTGGCGTGGATATCTTTGTTGGGAGGCAGTACGTTAGCCATGATGACAAAGTGAATCTTTTTTCCTCTAGGCAATTTAATACGATGCAGTCCATAAAACCTGCAGAGAAGTGTATTTGGGTTATGGCATATATGCTGTAGTGAAAGTCAGGATTTGAGTCAAGTGAAGAGGTTGTACTTACTTCGTGGTAGTTTTTGAGAATTTTGAGCATAAACTTATGCTCAGAATGGTGAATAGTTTTAATTATGAACCGATAGTCTCTTGAATAGTAAAAGAAACTACCGCTTTTACCGGGCGAAACAATTTCACTCAAAATGTACTTGTGGGTCAAGGACATCATGTAATCAGCAGCGTCGATATGGAACTTTTCTCTTAGATGCCTAAATACCCAAGGAGCATAGTCTTTGAATTTGAAGTCATATCTTACACCTGGTGTCAATTCATTGCCCGTTCTAATGCAAATTCGTGGTGAGAAATGAAACGAAAATTTATGAGGGGGAGGGGGAAGACTTTACCGATCAAAGGCCAGTTTATGCGCTGCTACAAAATCGCTATCTGTCAAAGGCCTAGACATCTTTGCTGAGACTCGGCCTACAGCTGTGCGAATACCAGTTAGCATGTCATACATTAACTGAAAGCTAGGATGGCCTTCAGCTACTCTAGTGCCTATTCTGCATTCGCTCGAAT
This sequence comes from Sporodiniella umbellata, assembly GCA_025677835.1. Taxonomy (NCBI): domain Eukaryota; kingdom Fungi; phylum Mucoromycota; class Mucoromycetes; order Mucorales; family Rhizopodaceae; genus Sporodiniella; species Sporodiniella umbellata. The sequence continues at coordinate 38,369 of JAIXMR010000113.1, read as the reverse complement.
CTTTTTTCTTTTCCGGTGACCGACTACTGACGTGCATACTGGTGTTGTCTTGTAAGGTACATACCGCAGGTCGCTTTTCTTGATCTTCCACAAAACCACTGTCTTTTCTTTTGGTCTGGCTGGACTCTGACAAATCGAAAGGCTGGCTCATAAGAACAATTGACATTATAAACAATCACACAGAGAACAATATAAAACTTTTTTCTGATAGTAAGAAACCAAGAAAAAAGAAGAAAAAAAAAAAAAAAAGAAATGTGTTAAAGACAAAGTATGAGTCGGACATAAAACAATAACGATTTTCTTTGGCTCTAAAAAATACAGAATTTTTTGATGTTTTCTATTGTCTTTTTTAGCGTTGTACACCGTCGATCCAATCTATGAAGGAATTTTGAAGGTCTTTCTTTTTTTTTTTTTACTTTTTTTCCTTTACTCTTCCCCCACCCCTTTTTTTCCCTTTGAGGGGATTTTTTTTATAATATTTTTCTTTTAATATTGATAATGTAGAAACAGCTGTTTTCAAATTTCTGTGGTTTCTTAGAGTTCCTTTTTTTTTTAAAAAAAAAAAAGTGATTGTCATATTTCGTCATTTCTGAACACAGAGAAAATCACACAGTGAAAGACGAAACCGTGGCCAGATACTATCTCCCCCTCAAAATATAAACTAAAAAAAGACGTACAAATATACGCAGCTGTCCACAACCCAGGCCTGGAAGTATTTTTTTCTATTTTTTCTTTTTTTGGAAAAAGGAGTCTTGTACACAACAGAAAACACTGAGAAACAGCCAGTGAAAGGGGTTCCATACGGGGTTTCAAAATGAAATAATGAACACATCTACACATGCTTTATTTGACCTTTGTAAATAAATAATTCTAGTCTTATTTTTTTTTTTTTTCACTTAATATTTTCTTGGTCAAATAAGCCATGTCCTATCTTTCTGCTGATAAAGCAGAGTCTGAACTTGCTCAGAGTATAAGAAAAGCCTGTAGCATTGAAGAAACTGCTCCTAAACAAAAACACGTTCGAAGTAAAGTAATTTCTAAAGCCAATGAAGTGGATGACCTAACAGAAAACAATAGAATGCATCGTTTATACCTGGGACCACAGAAGCTCAGCTCTTATTTGGAACATCTTGAAGGTTCAACCCTTATTGTCAGACGAAATTCAAGCTTTCAAAGCTTTGATTCTTGTTCATAAAGTCATCAAAGACGGTCATCCAACTGTAAAACCACCTCTTTTTTTTTTTTTTTTTTTTTTTAATACTGTTTTCAGTAAAAGAAAAAGAATTGCTCACTCATACTTCCTACTAGGTTATTAAAGATGCTCTTAGAGAAACCGGTTGGCTGGAAACCTGCACTCGAAGCGTAAACGGCGATGGCATTCGCGGGTATGGTAGCTTGATTCGCGCCTATGTCGATCTTCTTTTACATAAACTTCAATATCACCGCACCCATCCCGAATTTAACGGAACCTTTGATTATGAAGAGTATATTAGCTTGAAGAATATTGATGATCCTAACGAAGGGTAAAAAAAAAAAAAAAAAAAAAAAAAAAACAAAGGGTCTTTACCTTTCTGTTACTAAAACCACTCTTAGCTTTGAAACTATTAATGACCTTATGGAGTTGCAAGCCCACATCGACAAATTTCAAAAAGCAGTATTTATGAGTTTTCGTCACCATTCTAATAACGAGTGCCGTATCGCCTCTCTTGTTCCCTTGGTAGAAGAAAGTTATGGCATCTATAAATTTATCACCAGTATGTTGAGAGCTATGCATCAAAGTAAGTTTTGGTAGAGATATAAAAGGTGTGCGGATATAAACCCTTTTTCATTTCTGTAAAAGGAACCGATTCTTCTGAGGCGCTTGCACCTTTACGACAAAAGTTCAATACACAGCACTATGCACTTTTGAAGTTCTACTATGAGTGCTCCAACCTCAAATACCTCACTAGCTTGATCAATGTACCCAAGCTCTCTCAGGACCCGCCTTCCTTGATTGACTCCAATACGCCCCAATTGCCTAAGCGGCCTGAGGTGGCTCGTATTGAAGCGCCACCACCTGCTCAAGCTTCACCTGAACCTGTCATCGACTTTTGGTCCGAAAAGCAAGCCCAACAGCAAAGAGAATATGACCAACAGCAACAACAGCTGGCTCAACAACGACAGGACGAACAAGAGAAAATGAGACAGATGCAATTGCAACAACAACGCGAGTTTGAAGAACAACAGCGCCTTATGGCTGATCGTGAAAGACAGCGCCAGGAAGATCTTTTGAGACAGCAGATGCAGCATCACCAAGCGGGTAAGATCAACGAACTGGAAATGCAAGTGCTCAACGCACGTAATCAGCTTGAGCGTAACCAAATGATGCTGGAGCAATACGATCGACGTGTGAAGGCATTGGAGCAAGAATTGGCTTCGGTAAACTCTAACGCTCAGCTAAGAGATCAATCCAAAGACGAATTGATCCGTTCTCTTCAAAGTAAAAAGGGAGTTTGTCTCGAAAACATATCTCATATTTCTGTTTAGATGAGATTCAGATGTGGAAAAACAAATATGAGGCTCTTGCCAAGCTTTACAGTCAGCTGAGAAGGGAACATATCGACCTGCTCAACAAATACAAAGGACTTCAAGTCAAGGCGAATTCAGCTCAGGAAGCCACTGAAAAGTTGGAACGGATGCAAGCGGACATGCGCGCCAAAAACGTTGAACTGGCTGACTTGATTCGTGAACGCGATAGGGCACGTAACGAATTGGCTCGCTTGCAAGGGGTAAGTGCAATTTCTGCGTATATTTTCAAATGGAATCTCATGGCTGTATAGGACCAACGTAGTGAGATGGACCGTTTGCGCCGTGAGCTGGAGGATTCTCGCGGCCAAATGCAAAACATGGGCCGGTCCAAAGGAGACGAAGTCAGTGCATTACTTGCCAAGTTTAACAGAGAAAAGGCTGAGATGGATGCCAGTCTGATGGAAAAGCAAGCGCTGATTGACGAATTTTTGAAACAAATCGGCGACACGCAGGCAGAACTGGATCATCTCCGCCAGGTAATGGCTCCTGTTTTATTTTCACACAACTTTTCGCTGACTTTTTCTTCTTTTTATAGGAAAAAGATGAGGAAATTGCGGTGTTACAGGCTGGTATGGATGAATGCCTTGCTCAATTGGCAGAGCTTACGGAAGTAGGTTTTTTTTTTTTTTTTATTAGCTACTTCAAATCGATTTTTGCCGCTAATATCTCCTACAGAACGATAGACAGCAAGATCTTCAGGAAGAGCTTAACCGCTTAGAAATAGAGCAGTCTGACAAACTCAACCAGATTCTAGGTAGAAAAAAAAAAAAGTACAACCATTCAGTAGTGTGATGGCTCATGTTCTCCTATTTGTATAGATGCTATTTTAAGCAGCTGTGTTCAAAAAATTAATGATAGTATTTACGAATTAGATAGTCAGCATGGAAACGAAAACTCTACACCTGAACTTGCTCTGTCCATGATTGAGAGAACCAGTATCACCTCAGTGGAATTCATGTCTTCTTTTAGCCGCTTCCTGGACGGTAGCAATACCGGTGACCATACCAGCACTGTTATCCGTACCATTGAATTTTCAGATACTATTATTGACGTCCTTCAGCATGCCAAGGGTATCACTCAGTATGTAATGCGCGATGAGGATGGGGAGGAACTCGTGAAGCTCGGTAAAGGGTCTGCTGAGGCTGTTATTCAATACTTTAGCAGCGTCATGTCATCTTATCTCAAGATGCTCCCCCACGCACAACGTCCCGAAGTGGTCATTCAGGGAGACATGAGAGTACAAGAGGCTTTAACACGCTTGTCACAGAAGACTGAAGACTTGATATTGACCAACGCCAACGACATCAACAAGCTGGCCGAAGGAGAAGTAGGCGATTTGGTTGAACAGGAAATGACTCGCGCTGCGCGTGCTATTGAGGACGCCACTTCCAAGATCCAAGAGCTTATGCGTCGTCCAGCTAATCCTTCGTTCTCTGCCACTGATATCCAGGTTCACCAGTTGATCTTGAACTCTGTATTGGTTTTGATGAACGCCATTGGTAATTTGATCAAGTGCGCTACAGCTTCCCAACAGGAAATTGTAGCTCAGGGCCGTGGCTCATCATCAAAGGCTGCTTTCTACAAAAAACACAACCGATGGACGGAAGGCTTGATCACAGCAGCCAAGGCAGTGGCTATGGCTACCAATATGCTTGTAGAAGCAGCCGATGGTGTGATCAGCAAAACTCACTCATTGGAACAATTGATCGTTGCTTCCAACGAAGTCTCTGCAGCCACAGCCCAACTCGTTTCTGCCTCTCGTGTAAAATCTTCTTTCATGTCACGTACTCAGGAAAGATTGGAAATTGCTGCCAAAGCCGTCAAAGACGCCGCAGCCGAGTTGGTGAAGCAAGTCAAATCTTTAGCTGCCCAAAAGAGCCAAACATCAGAGCTCGATATAGATTTCAACAAACTTTCTGTTCATGAATTTAAACGTAAAGAAATGGAACAGCAAGTTAAAATACTAAAGTTGGACGCTGATTTGACTAATGCCCGCCGTGTTCTAGCTGAAATGAGGTAAAAAAAAAAAAAAAAAAAAAAAGGCGGGCAAGCAGGCACTGATCTATTTATTGTTGTAGACGAAGCGGATACCATACTGAAGAAACAGATTAATCATAACAATCATCGTAATAAAAACAAATTCCCCCATACAAAACACAGGACACAAGTATAGATAGATAGATATATGCATATTTTATTTTGTTAATAATGATAAGTGGTTATGCTGTTGTTTTGTACAAGTTGATGCAGCTTTGTTTGGTCTTCGTAAGTACATTGCAGCAGTGTAGACAAGACAGGCACGAGCTGTAACTATTGAAACAAAACAAAAAAAGCAATTTGAGTTTCTACTTTTTTTTTTTTTTTTTTTTCAAAAGGGTAAACATTCCTGTACTTACTCTTGCTGACTTTTTCTCCAAAAAGTTGATAACCACGTTACGTAGGTAATCGATGTTTAAGGCCTCTTCTTGTACTTTACTCATCTTACGGACTTCGTTTCTCAATATTTTGTTCATTGACCTAAGATTGATTTCTCTAGTTTTTGCAATCTCCAGTTCCACTCTCTGGTCTTCAAAACTCATCTAAAATACGATACGTTAAACAATCGTAGTGCTGTTTTTTTTTTTGTTTGCGTATAAACTTACATGTACAGAATAAAGATCATCGTATTTTTCTTGCCATTGTTTATTAACCAAGGATGTTTGTTCCAAACTTATCTTTAACAGCTCGACACTCTCTTGTTCCTTTTCTTTTTTGGCCAGTTCTTCCTCCTCTTTGAAAGGCTCCTGCGCTATGACTTGCTTCATTTTTTCCAACTCCTTTTGAGCTACATCTGCTTCATGCATAAAGAAGACTACACTCTTTTTGGCCTCTTCCCTTTCGGTTTTCAATTCTTCAATCTCATTTTTTAGCTTTCTGATCTGTTCTTGTAAATTTTTGTGGTTGTTGGATTGTTTTTTTGCCATTCTTTTTTGTTTTCAATGAAATAAATAAAACAATAAGCAAAGCCCAAAAAAAAAAAAAAAAAAAAAAATAGAAAGAGAAAAGAATCAAGTGGCTTTGAGTCTTGTGTATTTATTTACAAAGGGAACAACAATAATAAAGAGGGGAACAAAAAAAAGGGGGGGTGAGAAAGAGGGGAAGGTAATTATTAGAGTATTTAGTAAGAAACTGTACACGCTTAACCATTGTTTATGACCGGTTCAAGTTCAAATATCATCTTGTAAGTTGGGTTTTTAGGATCAACCATAGTTCCAATGATCAATGGCTCCTTTTGTTTCTGTCCATTTTGAATACAGCAAATATCTTTTCCCAAAATGACTTGTTGCAAGTGACCCTAAATGAAAATTTAAGAAATGAGGAACGTTCCTAGCCATCCTTTTGTTCTTACATCTTCTACGTTTCTCACTTCAATAAACTGATGTTCAAATGCAACAATATAAGGATGGTGGTAAGCAAATGCCGTTGGGTTTCCCTCCCATTCAATCTTGAAGTTCTTTTCTGCTCTTCGGCCCTTTTTGTCAATATAGAACGCATAGCGGTCATAGCACATCAAATAATTGCCGTTCGGTACTTGAAACATAAATATGCGTTTCACATTAGGGTTGATGGTGAGTTGTGCATTTGAGGTTTCGTTTTTGGTGATGAATTCTAGGTGCTTGTCGGATGGATCCAGCAGCCCTATAAAAGAAGTAGGATTTAGTGGTCTGTAGAAAATAAAAGAAAGGCGGGGATTTTCTTGAACATAAAACTCATCTTACGATCTGGTTTTTTAGTTGTCATATTCACTGCTACCATCCCCATCGGGGTAGTCAAGAGGATCATAGACTTTGTGGTATCTATAGCCCATACTTCTGTTGGACTGTAGATTGGTTTAAGGGGGTTTACTTGTGTGTTAGTAAAGGAGAGTGAGGAACGAATAGAGAGTTTGCTCAACAAAGACTTCTTTTTCATTTCGGTCTTGGGCATCGAGGGTTCATATATTTCAATTTCGGTACCATTGACGGTGGACGGTTTAGGAACACAGATCAACGTTTGACCTAAACAATCGCCGACATGGAAAAAGTTCACGTTTGCCTGAACCTTACGTCCAAAATGCTGGATCTGAGGGCTATCCGGTCTACCGTTAACAATGATATCAAGTGGGTATTGCCAAAGGATATTGTCGGCTAGTACTAAAAGTAAACCGTAAGTTTCGAGTACTTGGACTTGCTGTACTCTTTCAAGGGGAAGGATCTTTCGAGGAACCATGTTGGCTGCATTCTTTCTCTGGCCCATATAAAGTCCTGATTCAGTTGCTAATAAATAACGCTGTCCTTGATCTACAGAGAACGGGTTAGATACAACACACAGAACGTGTTGATTTGTTACTTGCCAAAAACAACCATATGGTGTATACTCATGTCCGCAAAGAATTCATAGTCTTTCACCGCTTTATTGATCTGAAACACATGATGTCCTTTCAATTTGGCTTCCTTCTGTTTTGTAATAGTATCATTCCATGTGTTCCGGTTATGTTCTGAAGGCGCAAATATTGTGTAAGAGTCTTCGGTCATTCTTCCCTCGTGAAAAAAAGTAATGGGCGAACCTAGCTTCACCAAGTTATTGCTAAGCAAGGCGTCATTACTATTAGTCTTTGGATGTCTGCTTTGACTGAGTCCGTTGGTGCCATTAGAGTAACGACCTGTTGTAAGTCTTTCTGCAGCTGTAGTCAAAAGTGCGCTAGAAGACCGTTGAACAGTATTTTTGTCCACAGAAGGTAAAGATACACCCAATAGCTCTATAGGGATAGGCTAAAAACAATAAGGTTTTCTCTTTTTTTTTAAGCAAATAAACTCTAGTGACTTGGTCTTATTATTTACCCTATTTCTGATACTATAATGTTCTACAGCATTGATCACTTTAACCTTAGCTGTAATCAAGTAATGGTCGAACAGAATGACTTGATATTCGGTCGAGTCCAAACTAGCCGTACGTCTCAGCGTTCCTTGCTTGATGATCAATCTGCTTTTATCCAGCAATTTTAAATCAATCTTGTCTCTCTTATTCTTAAATGTCAGATGAGCATGGATTTGCTGGAGATCGAAGCGGTTTTTAGCCTTTCCAGTTTCGTTGTTAACCTTCTGCAAATAATTTTTTATAGTAGCAATAATAGGTAGTATATTCTGTTTATCGGGATGTCCATCCTCTGTTCTATCGTATATTTTGTCTAGCAATAAAGTGTATCTTCCAAGACGTGTTGTGGGTTTTGTCAAATATCCATTTAATTCCAGCTTACGCGAAGCTTCATGTCTCTCTGTTTGCTAAAAACAAAAGTAAGTTTATAGACCATTTTTATAAAACACACTTGTACTTACCTCTGCAAACAAAGCAAACCGGGGGTTGTTATATTTTTCTAGCTCATACACATGTTTTGCCTGGTGTTGTCTCGCACCATAATAAACAAACGGCTCAAATTGGTCCACAAACAATGCCATAATATCGCTCACTTGTAAAACAATAGGATGTTGTATTTGTCTTGATTTTAAAGCCTCAGTGAGCCTCGAGCTAATGTCGTAAATCTCATGAATATTGGAAAACACCTGATCAATAAAAATATCTCGTCTTTTAGCGGGGATCACATCGCTGTTTTTCAAAGGCTCTATCCACATCTATAGAAAAGGTATGAGTTACGTCCAATAACAGCAGCCAAGAGCAAAATACCTCCACAACATATTTCAAATCACTCAGGAAACTTTCCTCAGTATAAATGAGCTCAAATATTGTTTCCTGCCTTCTTCTTTCCAAAGCCGATATTGAAAACAAAACATAGTCGTCAATGTAGTTTGACCAAAGCGGTTGATTTTTCTCAATCTCATGTGTATAGGCTGTGATTCTTTTTTCTCGGGTATCCACACTATGAGGTCTATTTCTCTGTTAAAAAGTCAATAAAAAGGATGTTACTGTTCCCCCCCTTTTTTTTTTCTTGTATTAAAAGTTACCAATCTTTCTTTGTTTGGACATGTGTAACTGTAACACGGAATTAAAGGCTTACATGTAGGGGAGTAGCAAGAAGTGAGTTCGGTATAAACACCGTTCGGTAAAAAAGAAAAACCCTGTTGTGATACAGCAGTGGTACAGGATGCTTGATCATCTTCCTCATCTTCAAAATATTCATCTTCACTTCCTTGAGTTGGACTAAGGGAAGAAATACTAGTACCACTACTATCGTTTCTGTGGTAGCCGTGAAACATGAGATCACTGTTGAATTGATATATTTCAATAATACTGTCCACTAGTCTATTTTCGTAATTTACATCGTGGAAAAACCTTTGGGACTCCAACGTGCGACCTATTCTTAAAGCAAGAACAGTATCTGTTGTACAAAGGATTTCCTTTAATCTGTCCTATATTTGTATGTATCAGCTATGGCTCTTTTGTTGTTTTTTATCCCGTTTATCGATGCTCACAAACATATATAAATGTATATAGAACGTACCACTGCTTCCTTGCCGTCAAATACATTGTTGTATTCAATGTCATTTTTGATGCGTTTGGACAATACGATTCTTCTCTTCAGCTCGGCAGCTACATGTGATAGAAAGGCGCGATAATATTCTGGTTGGCTGTGCTTTATATTGGCTTTGGAGAGCTTCTGTCTGTTCTTCCCTGGCATATGATAAGCTAGATGATCTATGAGTGTCAGCATCTTTATATTTTTGAATATTCAAAAAGAAAAGAGAACAGAAAAAGATGCTTACTATTGTCTTGCTGAACTCTGGGCATTGAGGTGGAGTTAGATATTCTTGGTTGAGGCGAGGATCGATTGTGTGGCGAGGTTGCTTTAGTAGTAAAAGATCGTTTCAATCCAAATTTAGAGGTCGCTTGTTGTAAAAATTGGCTGCCATGAATAGACTTTTGAAAGAACTCAGAGGAATTGGAGTCGGTTCTTTGTAAATTCATTTGTCTCGAAGAATGTACTAAAAAGTGAGAAGAGAAAAGAACTCTTTGCTTGCTTTTGTTTTCGCTAAGGTTGTCACTATAGCTTTGACTAGAAGTGGTGTCGTTTTTTTTTCTTCTCAAAGCACACAGGGCGCACTCTCCTTTCTTTTTTCTTTAAAGAAAAAAAAAAAGAAAATGGGCACGAGGGAAAAAAAAAAGAAGAAAGAGTGAGAAAGAAAAGGAAAAAAAAAAACCTAATGTACTATTTTTTTTTTTTTTTTTTTTTTTTGATAGAAAGCGGGAATACAAAACTCATTTGAATGAAATTTGTGACTCAAATTTCTTTTATAGAACAGTAATAGATCAAGTAAATGTCACTAATGACAATACGCGTTTTTTATATCTGTATACAGTGAGAGCAGTAAATTGTCTACTCTCGTTAGGGTTGATTTTCATATTATTTTAGGCTCAGATCTCTATTGACCACACAGATAACATTTTCCTTTTAATATCTTTTCACATGAGAATAGCGATATCTGTTTATATACCAAAGCGACAAAGAAAGATGTTAGCCAAGAGATACATCCGCGTATTGCATTATTTCAGCTAACCGAGAACAACTGTTTTATTTTTCGTAAATCCAAAGTATTATCTCATCGCTTCATACTTATCTTTATTCGGCGAGGGCTAAAGATTAAAATTGATATTTGGTTTGAAATTTGAATTTCTGTCCAATAATGTTTTGGGTCTAAATCACGAAACCTAAATGGATAGGTTGAAAGTGTTTCTGTTATAATATCTGATTCGTTGTCATAATAAAACAAAGAGTCTAACTCTTCTTCATAAGATAGACTTTTTTCTTTATCGTTATCTTTGCTGTTCCTATTTTATTTCTTAAAATTGTAAAGAAAATTAGAGCAGTCTTAATAATAAGTATATATTAAACATTCATTACCTACTCTTGATACGTGATTTTTATCTAAATTGCCTTTTTCCATGTCTTTCATCGATACGCTTCTTATAGTACTTTTTTTTTTTTTATCTTTATTGCCTAAACCCCTTTCTTGTTTAGGTAGATATCATTTATAGGCTGTTGAATAGGCGAAACGCCTTAATATAAAAGAAAAATAAAAGACATAAATTTTTCAAAGCATCAAATGAAAAACTTATCCTAATACTAAAATAAAAAAAAAACGTTTTACTGTAATCCAATAGAGCTACTGTCCAATATATTGTGATCTCTGTCTTTTTAAAGTATGAGTAATCTTTAAAGACGATCTATTACAGAAAAGCAGTTTATTTAATTGAAAAGAGATTGCTTGTTTTAGTAGTATACTTCGGTTTAAAAACAAATTGAACCAGTGAACAATCATTTTTTTGGATACGGATATTTAATGTCCCAAAGTGACAAAGCTCACCGTTTTCGCTGTATATGTGGAACTCATTACTTGATGGTAGAGAAAGCAGTTGTTGATGACGATAGATTTCGATCATTATGCGCTGACCGACTTGAAATTTTTAGTTCAAAACTGACAACGATATATTGAAGCTTTTTCTTTTTTTGTATACTCCTGTGTTTCATTTGTACTTGCAACAAAATAACAGGTTATTTGATATCCGCTCATCTGCCGTTTTAAGCAAAACAACACAGCCGTTCCTAATAGATCAAAAATTTAGGTGTGAGACTATGTTGCCGTATAAACAATAAAAAAGGTCTGTTATCTTATGTACCGACTTATATATAAGTCCGATAAACAATGGCTGTTTTTAAAGCTACGTTTCTTGGCTTTTGGATAGTGTCATACAAGATATTAAAGTAGGAGCTTTATTTTTTTGAGATACCTTTTTCACGTCGTTTTTATTTTCCTTTTCGTACGCGGGAAAAAGCTGTTGGCTTGAACGGTCTGCAGTAACCAAAAAAAAACTCTAACATAACGAGGTCTAATTAGTTTAAAAGATACTGTTTTACACAGTGGATTTTTTTATTGTTCATTAAAAGTCAAGAAATACCTTTCGACAGCAGACAAGCGTGCTTGTTGCTAGAAGTTTGTCTTGATTGACTGATTGCTCCAGCACGGTTTTTCTCACATACTTCTCTTTTCTTTTCACTAATAAACAAAAACCAACCACAATAGGCACATAGGTTTTGCTGCTAACGCTGTATATACGTTGCTAACTAGCCTGCAGCCTTTTTATTGATTATCATAGCAATCTTTTATTTCCGGAAAAACCTCTGTATTTGTTTACACTCAATTTATAAGCATTTAAAACGCCGCTCACCTTTCTTTCACTTGTATTAAATTCGAAAGGGTCTGGTCAAACACCAAAATAGTCTCAAAAGCTTTTTGTTCAAAAATCTTAGTGACCGAGTTTTTTTCAAGTAAACTTGAATTGATTAAGACCAAAAACAAACAGTAAAGAAACTATCAGAGGTAAACAAAAGGGAGCAAAACTGAAGGAATATTAAAAAACAAAAGGCAAAATATGAAAATGAATAAGAAAAAACACAAAAAAGGATTAATGTGGTAAGTAGACCAAGAGATTTACTAAATAAAAATCAACAAAACGTGTTTATGATAATCAAAAAGGTTTATCAGTCAGATTTGATCTAACGTTTATTAAAAAGAACCCTTTTTCTTTGTTTGTGCCCTCTTCTTTTTTTTCTTAGACTTCATTTGTATGTACTAACAAGATATTAAAATACAAAAAGAAAATATTTATTTGCACGCCAAAATCAACTGTAAACTACGTTTGAGTTGAATGCTCCAGTTTCGCTTTCAACAGTGTCCCAATCGTTCCATTATATTTAAAAGGTGTCATGTATTTTTAACGTCTTTATCGCTTCCCTTTTTAGGTAATTGTTTTTCATGACCTTGATTTATCTTTGATGTACGTAATTTGTTCTTTTTTGCTGCTGCCCTAAGAGTAGACTTCTTTGCTATAGCTTTTATGTTGTATTCTCTCAGACTCTTTGAAGCTGTAGGTTTTCCTATATGAAATGCTATATTCTGATTGAATAGCTCTGTTTTTTACAAACACTTGTTATTGATATCTCTCACAACGTACTCTTGACGTGTTTTTTCTACTTTCTGGAGACTATAAACAGTTTCAAGCGTGTCCAAGTATTAGGCATAGAGCGTCTGTATAACAAATCTATAATAAACTAATAAATGGATCCATTCTCAGTAGGTTTTGCTTTTCTGGATTTGTTCCTAAGTTCTTTTCAAATGCTATGACCATCTTTTCTGTAGAAGATCAAAATTGCTTAATTCTTGCATTTGAAGAAACCTGATTGGTCAGAATATGAATATTAAAAATAATTCAAAGTTTAAGCTGTAGAGAAGGTAAAGTTACCTTTTATAGAGAGTGTGTGTAACTAATTGGCCAGAGTTTACTGAGGGGGTGGGGCGCGCACTTCTCTTGCGGCACTTGTTTCCCAATATAAAAAGCTCCTTTTTTCCTTTCTTTCTATTATCTCAGAATGACTTCTACAACTGCTGCATTTGAACTATTTACTTTGCCAGCACAAGTGGACATTAGCGGTCCTTTTTGGTCAAAACTCAAAGAAACAGATTTTTTTATATTACAACAAGCAAAGACTCAAAGAAATGGCCTAATGAGAAGCGTGTTGGGTACCTTACAAAATGTGTAAAAAGAAAAAGCCAAAGAAAAAAAGTTCTTTTACTACTTCAGTGTTCACTTATTACAAAATAAATTCTACAAACGCACCTACACATATTAGCTTGGATACTAAGCAGCCGCCTTATCGTATTTTATTCAAACGCATCAACAATAGCAACCTGCAACTGGCTGTCGCTGAAACAGAAAAGAAAGCAGACATTGCTTGGGAATGGATTAACAGTAAATCAATGACTAAAAGAAAAGATAAAAGCCTCAAGAAGACTTGTCAAACTCACTTTCTTGTCATTTTTATCATAGACAATATTTCGCCTTTACTTGACAGTTTAGAAAGTGATGAAAGAGAGCCTTTTGTTGTTACTAAAATTAACTCTATTGTTACTCGCAGAGGTAAATTTAAAGTGCAAATGTCTGAAAAAAAGAAAAAGGAAATTGCCCTAACATTTTAGCGTTTAGATTCTGGTACTGATGAGATATCAACTGACGAGAAAGTACGAAAAGCATCAAGAAGTTTTCGTCAAACATTTGATGTGTCACCGTCAGAAAGATTGGTAAACTGTAAGAATCTGTATAACTGGGATACTGAAGAAACATTATTGATTGCCAATTTTTAGATTATTCTTGTGCATACCATACCTCTCGTTTTACAAGCCAGGGGTGGCTTTATATCAGCGAGAACTACTTAGCATTCTATTCTTTTTTATTGGGCTATGAGACAAAGGTATTGATTGAACTAAAGGATATTCAGGATATCAAAAAGGAAAGGTCAAAGCGAGGTGTATTCCCTGATGCTATCAAAGTTGAAATGAAAGACAAAGTTGAGCATTTTTTCTCTAATTTGTTCAAACGAGATGAGGTGCACGATACCATTGTTCAACTGACAGGATTAGCTATGCAACGCGTATTGAAAAGCGCTTCATCGTATTGCCCAACCAACAGTACAGCCGAAAAGACAGAGACCATTCGCCAATTCATGCAACCATTAAAAACGGATTTAGCTGCTCAAAAGAGAGATGAGCGGTTTAGAGCAGTTTTTCGATTGCCGCCTAGTGAGCATTTATTGACTAGTGTTCAGGCTACAGACCAACACGGCTCAGGAAAATTAGATCTGTCTGAAGCTTATTTGACATTTTCAGACGGAAATCAATTTCAAAGAGTTATGCCGCTATACACCATACGTCGAGTTGAAAGAGTGTCTGATCGCTCGGATTTATATTCTATCAAAATTATTAATTGGCACCACGCAGAGTCAATCTTCCATCTCAGCGGGTACTTTTTCTTTTTTCTTTTTTTTTGTATACAAAAAGTAATGTCTAAATTGATAATAGAAACAAAGATAACTGTGAAAAATTTTCAGTTGCTTTGACTAACAGCTTGAAAAATCAAATCAAACATATGAAGATGATGAAACGCTTTTTAAAGACATGTCCATCCGAAGCATTGATAACTGAAAAAGACATGGAGTCAGTTCCTGGAGGTCTAGGCCTGACTTTTGGATTTCCTGGGGATCCTAAAAAGTTGAAAGATAAAAGCAAAATGAAGTTATGGAAGCAATATTTCGAAGGTACATACATATGCGTATATATACATAATGAAAGGCTGATACTTACATTTGTTTTTTTTTTGCTTGAAAAAAGAAAACGGCAGACATTTAACACTGTCAAAAACACCAGGTCTTGCCAAGCTGATTCGTGTGGGTCTTCCAAATAGATTGCGAGGGGAAATGTGGGAAGTTTGCTCTGGATCAATTTATGAGCGTTTTATGAACCAGGGGCTCTATGACCAAATTCTAGAAGAAAATAAAGACAACACATCTTTTAGCTTGGAAGAAATTGAAAAAGATCTGAATAGATCTTTGCCTGAATACAAGGCATACCAGCAGACGGATGGAATTGATCGACTAAGAAGAGTTCTAGTCGCTTACTCTTGGAAGGATCCCGAGCTTGGTTACTGTCAAGCAATGAACATTGTGACATCCGCAATATTAATGTATGTAACATCTTTTTTTTTTTTTAAAAAAAAAAGGGGGGCAGTGATAACTAACAAAAATACAGCTATATGAGTGAAGAGCAGGCCTTCTTTGCCCTTGGCACTTTATGTGATGATCTGTTGCCTGGATATTACAGTACCTCAATGTACGGGGCGCTTTTAGATCAAATCATTTTTGAGCATCTGCTAGAAAAAACAATGCCAAAATTACACCAACATTTCAAAGAAGCTGATATTCAACTTTCTGTAGCTTGCCTTCCTTGGTTTTTAAGCCTTTACATAAACTCCATGCCGTTGTTGTTTGCTTTCAGAATATTGGATTGCTTTTTTATGGAAGGACCTAAAATCTTGTTTCAAATTGGGTAAGTTATTCTTATTTTTTTAAAAAAAAACATGAATCTAAATTATAAACTATCCAGCCTGGCGGTTTTGAAAATCAATGGAGACGAGTTAATGGAAGCAGCAGATGATGGTGCTTTTATGAATGTGTTAAAACAATACTTTAATCATTTAGATACACCTTTGTATCCAAATTCAGAAAACCCTAAAACAAGAAACTTAACTGTAAGTGTATTACTGATAAAAAAAAAACAAAGACCCTCTTAATTGTTTTATATAGAAATTCAATGAGCTTCTACTGGTTGCCTATCGAGAGTTCAGTAGTGTTACAGACGTAGTTGTAAGAGAGCTTCGACAAACATTGCAATTCAAAGTAGTAGCAGGCATTGAGTCTTTCACGAAAAGATCAGCAGTTCGCAATATCAGCAATACAGCTGGGTTAGATAAAGATAAATTAGGAGTAATTTATGACAAATTCCAAAATGCCCTATACTACCACCAAAACGAAAACACTGAAATGAATATGGATACTTTCGAGATTTTCATTGGATCTCTTGTACCGTGGGCAAAAATAAATTCTGAAGAGCAGCAGCCAGATATGAAGCGACAGTTAAAAGTTGCAAAGGGTTTCATTTTTCATTTGTTCGAACAGTTTGATACAAAAGGAAAAAAAACTATCAATCTTCAGGTAAGATCGACATACTTTGTTCATGGTTGAAGCCTAATAGATATGTGAAAATTACACAGGATGCTGTGATTGGTATTGGAGCAGTGGTCACAGGGGATTTGAATTATCAATTGGAACTATTTTTTAAGCTACATGATGTTGATAAAGATGGTTACTTGGATAATGACGAAATATTACAACTATCTGAGACATTGCTTTGGATATTCAGACACACCAATGACGAGGAGCATCTTAACTCTGTGTCTACATTTTTGCAGAACGCTTTTGAATATTCTGAAGCAAAAAATAACAACAAGTATTTGTCTTTGGCTTCACTTAGGTATGAAATCAAGCGTCTATATTGTGGAAGCTAATGTTGCTCAAAATTAATAGAATGATTGTATTGGCAGACGAGAGGCTGGAAAACTTCTTTGACCATGGGTTTTTACAGTCCTTCCAGTTAACAGAAAAGCCAATTGAACAACAAAAGAGCCTAGGCAGAGAAATCTTCGATAATTTATTAGCGACTGGAGCCAAATTGGCATCTACCACACGACCCCAATTAAAGACCAAATCAACTGACGTCTCTAGCGCTACCCCTAGTATCGCGACAAACGAAAGTCCAGTAGTTTTAGATGATATAGAAAAGTCTAAGGACATAGTTGAAGAAGACAGTCATACGGAAAAAGAAGAGAACAGCAAAACAAAACATGTCATCGGCGAAGATAGCTCTGATGAGGATTCTGATCACGATGACCTTAGCCCCGATGTCCTTGAAGAAGTAGATAGGCTATTAAATGAATACAGTTCTGGAGAGGAGTAAATATAAATAAACAAATGAAGAAAGACTAAACTCTTTCCTAAAGCTAAATAGTGACGTACTATAAAATATTTTGAGTAGACTACTAGGTTTTGAATAAATATTTAGGTGTATTTTACACCTGTTGGGACAGATAATTTGTTTTTACTGAATTTATTTCAAATAGGCAGGAAGCTCTTCATTTTACAATATAATGCTTATGACTTTACCTTGGTCAATATCGATAGTGTTTACTGAATGTTCGTCAGAGATACCTTCGCTTTTTTTTCCTGGAATAGCTATCACCTTTATTTACAAAAACGGGTTTTTCATCGTCGCTATTTTCTTCTTGAAAGGTGCTTTTACCTCTGTTGCTCCCTCATTTTACGCTCTGATTCTCCTCTTCTTTTACAACCGGTACCTATATTTTATCAACAGCAGAGCGTACCGTTGTCAATGTTTTTGTGAGAACAACTTACTGATCTGTTACTTACTATTCTGTTTCTTGCTTGTAATTTTTTTTTTTTTTGTAACTTTTATACGACTGGCTTTGATAAATCGACATATACTGTATTTAGTTTACTAGTGAGTACCTTATTAATCTGTGTAGACATTCACAAAGTATAAAAGCTAAGAATACCAACGAGTCTTATGCTGTGACGGCTAACAAATTTGTTATGCAAAACAAGTTGTACATTTCAAATTGGGGTTTTTTACAATGATGTCACAATACGAGTTTTCAGATGCTTCGTTTCAGCTCATTTCATCCAACGTTCTTTTAGTTGGACAAGTTTATATTGATACTATACTTACGGTTGACCATTTTCCAGAAGAAGATTCAAAGTTAAGAGCAAGCGCAAATCAATGTAGGCAAGGAGGAAATTGCTTGAATACTGCAGAGGTTCTATGTCAGTTTCCAAGAGTAAATACTTTTCTCATGTCCGCTTTGGGGCCGCGAGAAGAATCAAAGTAAAAGGAATAAAATGTGAAAGGAAGGAAAAGCCGAATAACTTATGATTGACACTTAAAAGCGCATTCTTATTACAGATGGAAAAAAAGAACATCAACACTTCGACATGCTTGTTTCGGAAGGAACCAACGCCGTCAAGCTACATTATTCAATCAATGAAAACCAGCTCGCGTACCATTATATCTTCTAACGCGTAAAGGAAATAAGAAAAAATGTATCCATACCATGCTCCCATTAAAAATATAAATGTAGTATAAAAGAGATAAGCGAAAGTGAGTTTATTGAGAAAATAGAAGAAATATTGGCAGAGGCACCTCTTTCCTGGGTTCATTTTGAAGGAAGAAATATCGAAGAATTAGTGACGCAAATTGACTGGATTGATTCCAAAGCATCAAAGGAGGGCTGGAGATCACAACTGACAATATCAGTAGAGCTTGAAAAACCGGATAGGCCACATATAGACTCACTTTTGTCTAGAGTAAAAAAAAAAAAAAGAAAAAGAAAACACAGAAGCAACCTAAGATTCGCTTTTTAATTGCTACCTAAAGGGTGATATAGTTTTTTTTTCAAAACTTTACGCCGAAAAAAGGGGCTACAAATCACCTTCGGAGTTTTTACAAAGCTATAAATCAAAGTGTAAAAAAGAGTAAGAAATAGATTACAAAGACAGTATACTAAAGGTTATTTTAGTGCAATTTTGCTTTGTACTTGGGGAGAAAATGGGGCTACATGTTTGAATGGAAAAAAGAGTTTCCATGCGCCTGCACTACGTATAAAACCTGTGGATAATGTCGGAGCGGGAGACACTTTTGTGGCAGGCATTATATTTTGCATAAGTCAAGGGCATACTCTACAAACTGCCTTAAAATTTGCATGCGAACTGGCCAGCAAAAAAGTTGCACAGTATGGGTTTATAAATTTAGGGAAAGATGTGTAGGCTCTTTACAAACTACTTTATAAAATTTCTTGTGCCATTACTGTTCTTTTTTTTAAAAACCAAAAGATCAAATTTATTTTTTTGACCAAGCGTTCTTGATGATGAGCCAATTTCAGTAGCCTAATAACCCGCTCGCACAAAGCTATTAAAACTAGTAGCTCCCAATGGACATACTTTTTGTGCTAGACATAGAGGCGTCTCATTGGAATTCCTCCAAGTCACAAAATGACATTACAACTCAGGTAGAGCTTATCTTTTTTTTTAAAAAAAAAAGTGCACCTTGTCTTTCAACGTTTCCTTTTTTTTTTTTTTTTTTTTTTTGGCTTATAAAGTATTTACTGTAACACCATGTCAATCAGTAGAGCTTTTCGATTTATGTCAATCTCACGGCTTTCAACTGCAACTGTAATTGATGGAAAAGCTGTTGCAAAGTAAGAATTAGCGTAAAGTCTACATATTTCAACTGATTTTTATCGAACAAAAAAACAAAAATGAAAGAACAATACGCGCTCAACTAAAATCAGATGTCCTAAAAATCAAAGAAAAAAACCCGCATTTTAATCCTCGCTTAGCAATTCTACTTGTTGGTTCTAACAAAGACTCGGTCTCTTACGTTAAGGCTAAAGACAAGGCTGCTCAAGAAGTAGATCCAAAGCATAAAATTGGCAATAGCTAAAGTACTAAAGACCTTCTTCTTAAATGCGCACTTTTGATAGGTAGGAATATCTGTCGCTTTGGAAAAATTTCCAGAGACAGCCAAAGAGAGTACACTTTTAGAAAAAATTAGACAGTTGAATGAAGATAAAAGCATACACGGTGTTTTAATTCAAATGCCGCTACCGCCTTATGTCAATAAAGAAACCGTCCTGGAAGCAGTTGATTTTCAAAAGGATGTGGATGGGTAAAGCTCATTTGCTTTTTTATACAGTTTAAAGCGTACTTACTTGTAATCTAAAGCTTTCACCCTTATAATATTGGCAAGATGATACAAAAGGCTAGTAGTCCACTGTTTTTACCGTGTACTCCCAAGGGTATTCTCAATCTTATTCAATCAACTGGTAGAAAAATAAGTGGACAAAGAGCAGTTGTAGTAGGTCGAGGAGATCTTGTCGGAGCACCTGTGGCTAGTCTTTTGACATCAGAAGATGCTACTGTCACACTCTGTCACTCAAGAACACTTGATCTCAAAAACATTGTCAAACAAGCAGACATTTTGGTATGTGCTGTAGGTCAGCCTGAGTTAATCAAAGGTGACTGGATTAAGCCAGGAGCTATTGTAATCGATGTAGGAATGACGTCTATAAATGGTAAATTTTATTCGTCCCAAGAAGAAAAGGCTAAACAGTATAGACAACTCGAAAAAATCTGGAACAAGATGGGTGGGCGATGTAGAGTTCAACGAAGCTAAAAAGGCTGCTTCGTTTATCACACCGGTGCCTGGTGGCGTAGGGCCTATGACTGTGGCAATGCTACTAGAGAATACCATACTTAGCTCAAAGCGTTTATTCGGCTTAGATAAATAGCTTGTAAAATATATACGGCGGTAAATATATACTACCTTAACTTAAAATAAATGGCTGGTTGATTTTGTTTGAGAACTCTTCAAAAATTAAGCCCATTGAGTTTGAAAAATGCCATTTGTGTATAGCGCTACCGTACCTTTTTTCGTTTTCTTTCTTCTCCGTAAGTTTCTTGAACATGATTGGCATCGACGAGATCTTAAAGAAACGTAAATTTTAGAGGAAGAGCACAAAAATAAATTTTGAAAAGGAATTAAGTATTTCACCTTTTTTCTTTTTAGGTTTTCTGGAATTAATAAAATCAGTTCAGCCTACTGGAAGATGGAAGTTGGTTGTAGTTGACAGTCTTTCTTCAAAAATATTGAACTCTGCCTGCAAAATGTACGATATTTTGGAAGAAAATGTAAGTATTGGTTCAATCGTTTTTTCTAAAAAAAAAAAATTGCCATATACTCACCATGAGCGAATATAGGTTACTTGTAAGTCAAGCTCAAGCTTGTTTCATATGTGTCAACACGCTTCAAACTAATTTTTTATTGTTTTAACCTAAAGTGGTAGAAAATATCGAGAAGCAAAGACAGCCTTATCCCAGTTACGAAGCTGTATATATCCTTACTCCTTGTATTGAGTCCTGCTCTCGATTAGTGGATGACTTTTCTCGTAAAGACGGGCCTATGTATGCTGCTGCTCATGTTCATTTTATCAACGGTACCGTCTCTTTTTTCCTGCATTTAGTTTTTTTTTTGTCTAACGGGTATCTTTCTTAATATAGCTTTGGACAATCATGTTTTCCAGGAACTGACGCAAATGTTAAATGCTGCTAATGCCGCTAATCATATCAAGGGTTTAAAAGAGATGTATGTAGATTTTGTAGGTAAGTTGTCTATTGAATAAACTATTTCTTTATAAGTGTTCCTAACTATATGTAGTACGTGAGCATTGTGTCTATACACTAGACAACGAAAGTCGATTCCTTTCATTATTTAGCAGTGACGGATCAAACACAGCACAGATTGAGACTCAGCTAGATGATATTGCCAAAGAGGTAAGGAAGGAAAAGAGAAGCATCTCACTTATTATGTTACAGCTTCTTTCTGTCTGCGTTACTCTTGGAGAAAGTCCTTTGATTAGATACCATCGCCCTTTGGATGAAAAAGGAACCATCAATCGCAAAATTCCAGAGCTATTGGCTAAACTGGTTCAGGCCGAACTGGACAATTTTTGTGCCACTAACCCCGAGTTTCCTGTAAGCTTTACCCTATTATAAAGATAACTCAATAACTGCTTTTGATTAATCCCTTAATCTTTAGCCACCTAGAGATCCGCCACTTCCTAGTGGAACCTTGATTTTACTGGATCGTACCATTGATCCTACTGCACCATTTTTACATGAGTTCACCTACCAAGCCATGATGGCCGATTTATTGAAAGTGGAGGAAATTCCAGCAGGATTGAAGTACGAATACACTTATATACAAGAAGACGGAACGGATCACAAGCAAGAAGTGACGTTAAATGAGCAAGATACAGTCTATACTATGATCCGCCATATGCATATCGCTAGTACAACTGAAAAGCTGATCGAAGACTTCAATCGATTTTTGAACGAAAATAAAATCTCAGCGGGCGAAGGGTAATGTATTGTAACGAAAAGTATGTCGCTCATTCAGAATATTATCCAGGCAAACGACTGCATCCACTCTAAACGATATGAAAAACATGATTTCTAATTTGCCTCAATTCCAAGAAATGAAATCAAAGTACTCTGCTCAAATGACAATTGCCAATGACTGTATGGCTGAATTTAAATACCAAAACTTAGAAGCCATAGGTTTACTAGAACAGGTAAGTTGGTATTTACAGATACTTTGAACTAATACTTTAAACTAGAACATGGCTTGTGGTGAAACGCCTGACAAAGAGGCGCCCAAAAACTTGAAAGAGGACTTGATATCTATTCTCGACGACCCTGAGACAAGGTACGATAGAACTATATATTGAGAAGTGCTTTTAAGCTCTTGAAAAAAACTCAACTATATTTATATAAAGCGAAATGGTAAAAACAAGACTAATTCTACTATGGATTGCGACGTCAGATACGATTGATCCTGAGGATTTAGAGGAGCTTCTTTCTTATGCCCGTTTAAGTCAGGAATACAAAGATTCAATTGAGAATATCTCAATGTTGGGCGTTCAGCTCTCAAAATCTGCAAACAAGCAAGGGCAAAAGACAAAAAACCGCAAAAAGAAGAAGGCTGATGTTCAACACGACGTGCCTTTTGATTTATCTCGATATGTTCCTGTAGTTAAACGTATTGTAGAAGGACACATTGATGGCACAATCGACCAAAGATTGTTCCCCAATAATATTCGTACTGTCAAACAACAGAATCTTCGAAAAAACACAGAAGAGGCCGTGAAGGAAGTGCCCAAGTTGCGAGTATACAAGACGCAATGGCACAAAAAATCCACTGGCGCCAATGTAATAATTCAATTCAAGATAAGATGGATGGATGTATACTCACCTTCACTTTTTCTAGGCCCCCCCTAAACCTCCTTCTGGTCCACCTGTAATAATATTTATAGTTGGTGGAATGACCTACTCTGAAATAAGATCTGCTTATGAATTAGCCGAGACATTTGATCGAGAAGTTTATATTGGTACAAAAAGAAAACGCGGATTGTAACTGTAGTCTTTTATTCACTTGAAAAAAAAATAGGATCAACTCATGTTATCACACCAGATCAGTTTGTTCGAGATTTAGGACAGTTAGATAAAAACGTTACAAAGCGTGACACTCTGATACCACCTTATACAGGAAATATTCATAACTCAGTAAAGGCTATCAATCATGACCAAAGGCCACCTCCACGTGTAACTTCTGCAACAATCCAACCCTCCTCAAAAGGACACAAATTACTAGGAAAATGGTAAAAAATAAACTTCGAACACTCTAGAATTAGAGCCACAACTATCTTTTTTCTATAAAAATAAATAAAAACGTACTAGCCATAAGTCTGAACTAGAAAAACGACCTATTTATTAGTATTACTTATAATCTATAATTTTAAAAGCAATGAGAAGGAGGGAGAGGCTTTGCTCTGAAGCTGCTTTGCTATCACTGTATAAAAATTGTGCAGTCAAATGAAACTTCACTCGTTTCAAATCTTAAGAATATTCAATAAATATTGTATTTGGGAAGAACGAGTGTAAAATTGTATGCTTTTTGTATGAATCTATCTCTAGGTAGCTTTAGGGTTTTATTTATACAACGCATAAACAGATTGAAAAAGCAAACAACAGGTCAATCAACAAGGAATTAAATAAAAGAGAAGCAATTTGTACACATAGAGGGTATGTCAATAGTCTTGTGTCATTTTTTTATTTGTTAAGCCGTTACAGTGTGTATTAGGAAAGCTACATTGCTATAGTAGTGCCTTATTTTAATAGTGTTTTATTCGTCCCAAGGATTCACAGAGATTAGACTACTACTGACAAAGCTAATTAGAAGACGACCAAGAACCTCAAATTCTAAGATTAGGAAAGTCCTTTAAAACTGAAAGGCCGTTATTTAGGCTTTCAAGGGTTTAAAAATGAAGTATGATACCCTTTTAGATTTACTAATGTGGCTTTTGGGAGCTTTCCCCGCAGCAGCTTAATTAACGGGTTTTAGGGTGCCACCATTATTTTGAAAGCTTTTTAAAGGGAGTATTGTAGCCGTCAAATTTAACTGGTAGTGCACAGAACTTTCTTTATGGATAACCCTATTTTTGTTGAGTTTAGATAAAAGCGAATTAAGGTAGAATCATAGTAGAAGTGAGCCTTAAAAATAAAGACAGGAGCATTATCCTAAAGATATCCAAAAACGGTTTTTCAAGAGCCTTTTTTTAGACAATTTGTTTAATTTGCTTGCTTGTTAGAGTATGTTTATTTTAGGAGAACAAAACGTGGCAACAATGCCTAAATGGGAATACAATTAGAAGTCTATGAAAGAAAACAAAAGAAATTCCTTTAAGTATAGTATAAAGAGGAACAGTCTATAGGGAATAAGAATGTGTATTTTCATGGTATAGTAATTACATTTATTACAGAGTAGTGCAATAAAGTATGGAGAAATTACTGCATAATGATAGCAAATAACTACAAGGTTAAAGTTATTTTTTTTCTTGAGCATGTCCTCTTTTTCAAAAAACAACAACAATAACACATCAAATGTTTCTTATAAAACATTATATACAGTTCAAATATATGGCGTTCTTAATTATACATCTGTGGCGGCTTTTGGCTTTTCTGATATTTGGTAGTGAGAAGATAGGCTCCATAACTTGGACTGCAGCACGGGTTTAAGCTCTTGAAGCTCGCTAGGCGACAAGTCCATATGGTTTCTTTGCTGATTTTGTTGATCATGAATCTGTGTCTTTTTTTTCAGCATTCTTAGCCAACATACGTATGTTGCCAGAACCACAGCAGTAGCTATAAGAGAAAAAAGAACAATGAAGAGTGTTTCGTTTAGGTTTGGCATAAAAGTAAAAGAAATGGAACAAAATGGTTAACTGAACCATATTTTATTGTAACTCAAAGTAATATTTTTTGTCACTCCCTTTCTAATTATTTATTGTAATCGAGGTACATCTGAAACGTTTGGGACTTTGATATAAAGTTGAAATTGCTACTTTATGCTTGTTTTATATTACTCTGGTTCTCCTTTTTTTTTTTTAAAAAAAAAAGAAAATTTACATGTAAACATATGCAAATTGTGATACTTGATAATTAACCTAAGAGGAGATACCAGATATACAACCTTTAATCAGCCCCATCGCAATGGTTTGTGATCCTGAGTAGCTTCCTTGTAAAACCAAGTTTGAAAGTTAAAAGTACTACATCTCTTGTTAAAGTAGACTTGTTGGGCGATATGGCCACTGATGTTCTTTTTGCAGCAAGTATACTTTTCAGGTAAAGGTCCCTCACTATTTGGTACGACACTGGAGTAAAAGTGAGTATGTCCTGGCTTTAAGTTGGGTTTTTACCAGCTGTTCGCCAGTTTCAACGCACACCCTGATGGAGTAATGTTTCAAATATATTCCTCGATAATGTACAAAAATGTTTAAAAGAAAATTACGACCTATAGTCTTATTTGCAGTGAACTTCTGCTCAAAAGTATATCTAAAAGCTGGAAGTGATTTATTCTGGAACAAAGCATACTACTATTTGCCTCAAGCAAATAGCGCGGCTTAAATCATATGTACTACATCTTTATTTTTTCTCACCTGTATTGGCTTATTATTACTATGGTTGAGAAAATTAGAAGCTGCAAAAAAAAAAAGCGGATGTAGAACTTTTGGACTACTCGAAAAAGCTCAAACCTAAACTTTCATTGTTGATTTCTCAGCTTCTTTTCTTTTAAAAGACGCAATCCAGGCTCATAACAGTAGTTAATTGTTTCTAAATTAAATACTGTTTTTCTTAATTAAGAAAATAGAGATAGGTGCGCTTTAAGGTAGAACTCTAAAGACTACTTTTCTAATAAAAACCAAATCAGCACATTTGAAGCGTGAAGGCTTTTAGCATAAGAAAAGCTAGATTTACTGCTAATAATACGCGGTACATAAAACAAATAAACGAACACAAACATTAAAAGGTTAAGTGCAAATTCCAAAAAAAAAAAAAAAAAAACTACAACAATTGTTGACCACAGGCGATAGAAATTTTTAGTGTTTTGTGCTTTGTTTAGTGTGGTACTGATATAAAAAATAATAGCCCCTTTTCAAACGACTGAGGCGACTGAAGTAAATGCATTTTCTTTTAAAAGCGAGCACTTTATGATATATAAAAGAAAAGAGCGTTGGAGCATACAAAAGGCACTTCTACTCAATAGCCCGCTATAGCAAGTGTACCTTTTGCAACATAGTGTAATGCAAATCCTATGATTTTACTGGCTTTATTCTTTTAAAATTATTAAAAAACCAAATACAAACCCTTCCAAAAGTGTTCCTTTTTTTAAAAAAAATACAAGAAAAAAATTGTGTCGAAAAAACTCAGGATACATGAAGTGGACTCCTTGACCTTAGGCTAAAAGAGACATCGCAGTGTATCTGAGACTGAAACTGAAAGACTATTCAAAAGCCTTTTTTTGTTTTTAGTGGTTTTTGTTTACAAAAAAAATGTCGAACCAACAAAACAATTCCAATACGGCCGAGTGGGATGCGCTTCGCAGTTTTTTGCCTACAAGTTTTGGCAAAAAGGAAGTAAAGCATGACTTCTCACAAGAGTTTGAGAAAACGAAACGCCAAGTAAGTGGAGAAACTTCTAACAAGTGTTTATTGACTAAGTACTTTATAGAAAGAGGATAAGAACTCTAAAGTTTCAAAAAATCCAGAAGAGCCAAAAGTAGAAAACCCAACTGAAGATGTAGAATTTGATGAAGAAAAGGAAGTTGATGGTTATAGCTCCTACGAAACACCTCCTGTTTCGCATGAAATTAAATTAAATGATCACAATCGAGCTGTGTCTGCACTTACACTAGATCCAGCCGGTACACGGTTAATCTCAGGTAGTTATGATTACGATGTTAAATTCTGGGATTTTGCTGGTATGGATAGATCTTTTAAGCCTTTTAGAACCGTCCAGCCATGTGATGAACATCAAATTCACGAATTGCAGTATTCGATCTCTGGAGATTCATTTTTAGTCATTTCCGGTAACAGCCGACCCAAGATATTCAGCCGTGATGGATTTGAAAAAAGCGAATATGCAAAAGGAGATCCGTACATTCGCGATCAAAGACATACAGATGGGCATATTGGCGCTTTAACTTGTGGCTCCTGGCATCCCAGTGATCGTCAAATTTTCTCAACTTCTTCTCAAGATGGTACAATACGAGAATGGGATGTAGAAAAAGTACGAAAACAGAAAACAACAATTGTGTATAAATCTCGAGAGAGAGGCGGCCGCTCTCCGTGTACTTCAATGGCGTATAGTCCAGATGCTAAACTGACAGCTGGTGCTTACCAAGATGGAACCTTACAATTTTGGAATACATCAAGTAGCATGTTAAGACCTGCTGTTGCTGTACCAGACGCTCATATGAAAGGTACTGAAACTTCATCAATTTTATTCTCTAAAGACAATCGTACGGTTGTAACTCGTGGTGGAGATGAGTCTGTAAAATGTATGTTTGGGTTTGCTTAGACTGAAAAAAAAAAAAAAGCTAAACGTATTGTATAGTGTGGGATCTTCGTAATGCTAAAAAGCCAGTGAAAACTGCCTTCAATTTGGATATTGTAAACCCTGAAGTTAATGTGATATTTAGCCCTGACGAAAGACTGATAGTTACGGGCACTGCATGTCCTAAAGGCAAAGGGTTTGGCCAGTTAGTCATGCTGGATAGAAATACGCTTGAAATTAAGCATAGCATAAGTAAGTCAATCTCATCTGCATAATAAACTGTTTAATAACTTCTCTTTTCAAATTAGATGTTACACAATCTAGTGTGGTCAAGGTGTTATGGCATCCTCGTATTAATCAGGTCATAACCGGAAGTGCTGACGGTATTGTCAGTGTCTACTACAGTCCTACACACTCTTATAGAGGTGCAAAATCGTGTGTAGTCAAAGCAGCTAAAAAAAGGGCTGTGGACGATTACGAAATAGACCGTCCTATCATTACGCCGCACGCTCTTCCTATGTTTAAAGAAGATGAAGCAAGAACAAGCAGTAGAAAGAGAAACAAATTAAGAAATGACCCCAAAGCATCGCATAGACCGGACCTTCCTGTTAACGGTCCTGGTAAGGGTGGTCGCGTAAATATGAACCAACAACAAGCGGTTATCAAGTCTTTTGCCAAGGATACAACAAGAGATGAAGATCCTAGAGAGGCACTCTTGAAGTATGCTAACATTGCAGAAACAGACCCAGTTTGGGTATCAAACGGTAATGTGCATCTAATTATTTTATTGGACTTTTCTAATGATTTACCATCGTCTTTGGCTTTTTCTGTCTATAGTTTACAAAAAGACCCAGCCCAACCCCGTTTTTGATGAAGAGGAAGAGGAAGAGGAAGAAGAAAATAAGAATTAAATCCGTACATAAAGTAGAAACTCATATTCAAAGTTTTTGAATGTCTGTCTCCCCTTTGGAATATTGTTTTCTTTTAAAAACGTTTCTAACTCAGAGTGTGAAGCCAGTCTGTATGCACTGTTGTCTATGTTTGGGAAAAAGGTATCACAAACAATGGGTTTTACGGAATTGTTGCGTACACTAGTTAGCAAAATATGTGAACATCCGGGTAAACAGATTCCTTCTTCATAAACTGATTGCCCACCCAGTAGAAAGATCCGCGTATCTTTTTTAGCAATGTTAGCTGCTATATTGAAAGCCTCCTCAAGAGTTGTTGCTAGCGTAGCGTCCTTATGGCTATTTTTTTTCTTTGTTATTATTACAGGCAAGAGGAATAGACTTCTTACACTTCATACGACTTTTCCCTAGATAGGATTATATTGTGACGATTGGCTAACGGTATTTTACACATTGGGGAAGCTTCGTAGGATTTACGTCCCATGATCACAATGTTATTCCAGTCTTTTAGATCATCGAGGTTTTGATCGCCGTAAGATTTTGTAGTGACTTTTTCAAAATATTCCCAATCTCCAGGAATACTCCAAGGTAGCCTATTTTTGATCCCTATTCCACCAGAATCCGCAAAAGCAGCAGCCATAGCAATAAAAGATAGTGTATGGTTAACCATATGTTTTAGCAATTTTCAGAGACTAAAAAAAAGTTACCAAAAGAAAAGACAAAGCCAAATTGAAACTCACTCATGACGTTCATTTCAGCCAGGCCAATCAAGTACAGAAAACTCACGATTAATGTGCTGTACACTGTCTTATTTTTTTTTTTCTAGTCGTTTATATTTATTTCCTTTCCTAAATAATGGCTACTGAGCTTTGTTATACTCTTGTCTGCCCTGACGACGCGACAGAGGCACCGTCACTACAAGAATTCCAAAAAGCTTTTGAAAAGGGTTCAGATGAGACACGCATTGATACCATGAAGAAGCTTTTGGTTATCATGTTGAATGGCGACCCAATGGAAAAACTTTTATTGCACGTTATTCGGTTTGTTCTTCCCTCAAAGAACAAGCAATTGAAAAAGCTTTTGCAGTTTTACTGGGAAATTTGCCCCAAGACAAAACCAGATGGAAAGCTTAAAGACGAGTTCATTTTAGTCTGGTAAACTTTATAGCAGTTATAGAAAAAAATACCTAATACAAAACAATAGCAATGCTTTGATGAATGACCTCCAGCATCCCAACGAATACATTCGAGGTTCAACATTACGATTTCTTTGCAAAATAAAAGAATCTGAGTTATTGGAACCACTTGTACCCTCTGTGAGAGCTTGTTTGGTAAGTTCAGTATATATGCAATATATGCTAAAACATTTGATAGGAACACCGCCACTCTTATGTTCGAAAAAATGCTGTTTTTGCTATTGGATCTATCTATAAATCTTTTGATTCGCTCTTCCCCGATGCACCTGAAGTAGTGGAAACTTTCTTGCTTGCTGTAAGTAGACAAAGCTTTTTACTTTTGCAACCACAGAAATTTAAACATGTACTTTTTTTTTCTAGGAAGCAGATATGACTTGTAGACGTAACGCTTTTGTTGTACTCTGTAACATTGATCATGAATTGGCTGTACAATACTTATTACAAGTAATTGATTCTGTCACCAGTTTCGATGAGTTATTGCAACTTGCAGTAGTAGAGCTTATTCGTACAGACTCAAAAACCAGCTCCATCAATAAGGTAAATTACAGAAAAAAATACAGTTTAAAGAATAAATGATTTTTTAGGCAGAATATATTCGCTGTTTATCAGAACTTTTGACGGCTGCTTCGCATTCAGTAAAGTACGAGGCTGCTTCCATTCTTTTGTATTTGACATCTAGTTTTGCTGCCGTAAAAGGTACATATCATATCAATTATTTGCTTTTTTCTCTCTTTAAAACTAAAAAACCATTACTTATAGCTGCCGCTTCTTGTTACATTGAACTTATTGTGAAAGAGTCTGATAACAATGTTAAGCTTATTGTTCTTGATAGATTAGATGAGATCAGAAGTAAACATGAAGGTGT
The DNA here is from genome assembly GCA_025677835.1 of Sporodiniella umbellata. NCBI lineage: Eukaryota > Fungi > Mucoromycota > Mucoromycetes > Mucorales > Rhizopodaceae > Sporodiniella > Sporodiniella umbellata. The sequence goes on along the minus strand of JAIXMR010000113.1, from coordinate 7,890 downwards.
ATTGGAGGATTTGGTTTTGGATATTTTGCAAGTATTATCAAGGTAAGCTATATAGAAACTAGCCTGAAAAACAATTGAACTTTGCTTTATAAATAGCCCTGATATCGATGTTCGTCGAAAGGCACTCAATATTGTGTTAGAAATGGTGACTTCCAGAAATGTTCAAGATGTTGTCCTTTTCTTAAAGAAAGAGTTGGCAAAGACACAAGACGACGCTTATGAAAAGGTATCAGGGTCTTATCTAGACAAGCTCTACTCACACTGTATAATAGAACAGCGAGTATCGTCAGCTTTTAATTCAGTCGATTCATACGTGTGCCATCAAGTTCTCAGAAGTTGCGGCTAATGTGGTCCACGTTCTTATGGAATTTTTGGGTGATTCAAACAACCCTGCAGCTGTTGATGTTGTATCTTTTGTAAGGGAAGTGGTAGAAAAATTCCCTGCCTTGAGACAGTCAATTTTGGAGAAATTGTTAGATACATTTGTTGATATGAAGTCTGGCAAAGTTTTCCGTGGTGCTCTTTGGATTATTGGTGAATACTGTGAGAGTGTAAGCGAAATTGACGAAGCTTGGGAACAGATTCGCCGAGGATTGGGAGAAATTCCCCTTTTAGCCTCCGAGCAAAGACTGTTGGACGCTGCCGAGGCAGATGAGGAGGAAGCAGGAAAAGAAGCTATTGTTCCCTCAGGAGCTGCAGCACCTCGACGTATCCTTGCTGATGGCACATATGCTACTGAAAGTGCTTACACTGACTCTTCTGCTGCTGCTGAATCTAGATTAGAGGCTGTCAAAGCTGCTAAGAAGCCACCTCTTCGCACACTGATTCTTGCTGGGGATTACTTCCTTGGCACTGTTCTTTCAACTGCTCTTGCCAAGCTTGTACTGCGATACAATACTCTTGTAGGAGATGCTGCACTTGCTAATGCTCGTAAAGCTGAGGCCATGCTGATCATGACTAGTATTTTACGTGTAGGCCAGTCCAAATTTGTAGCCTTTGAAATAGATGAAGATTCTTACGACCGTATTATGCAAGACGTTCGAGTTGTCGGTTCTGCTGGCAATGAAACAGTAGACAACGTCTATCTCAAAGAAACTCGCCAAGTATACTCAAAGCAACTTCAGGCACAAGACAACCGATTGGCAGCTACCAAAGCAGAGAGTGAGCTCTCTTCGCAAACGCAAGTTGACGATTCTATTGTTTTCCGCCAATTCACCAAAAAATCAGGTGGAAATGTTGATGAATACGACCAAGACCTTTCTAGAGCCACAGGTTCCTTGGACGATAAAAACGATTTAATGTCAAAATTGAATCATATCGTACAATTAACTGGTTTCTCCGATAAGGTGTATGCAGAAGCTGTAGTCAACGTGCACCAGTACGATATTCTCATGGATGTATTAATTGTCAACCAAACAAATGAAACTTTGCAAAATTTGTCTGTTGAGTTTGCTACATTGGGAGATCTTAAGCTTGTAGATAGACCTGCTACTCATAATCTTGCCCCACACTCTTTCTTAACTGCCAAAGTACCTATAAAAGTATCTTCCACTGAGACTGGTGTGATATTCGGTAACATCGTATATGATTCCCATGGTTCTACTGAAAACTGTGTTGTGTTGAACGACATCCACATCGACATTATGGACTACATCAACCCAGCCAACTGTACGGAGACTCAGTTTAGATCCATGTGGACTGAATTTGAATGGGAAAACAAGGTTATTGTAAACACAAATATCAAGTAAGTTCTTTTATGCAAACGAAATCGAAAACTTATATCCTTTTTAGCGATCTGAGAAGTTACTTACAACACATAATGAAATCCACCAACATGAGCTGCTTGACACCCAAGAAGCAGCTAGAGGGTGAATGCGGCTTTTTATCTGCTAATATGTATGCTAGAAGTATATTTGGTGAAGACGCATTGGCCAATTTAAGTATCGAGAAGAATGGTGATGGCCCTATTAGTGGACATATTCGTATTCGTTCCAAAACTCAAGGAATTGCACTGAGCCTTGGTGACAAAATTACACTTGCACAAAAGGTCGCCGCTTAATTACAAAACACTAAAAAAAAAATAAAAAAAAACAAAAAGAAATAAAAGAAATATTCTTATACGCATGAAAATGTCATATGTTTTTATTGATTTTCAATTAAAAGATAATTGCTCAAACACTCAAAATATTATATCAAGGTTTTTTAGGTAGCAGAGCTATCACAGTGTAACGCTTAGAGCTACCTCCAAACAGCTTTTTCGCTTAAAATGAAACAAAAATAAAACCTATAATTAAGCAACAGCTTATGAAGACAACAAATTTGGGAATTTTAAAGGCGCACAGTAAACATAAAGACATACACATAAACACAGGTTGTTACATGTCTTTCATCCCTTCTAGTTTTATTTGCTTTGTTTTTTGAAGAAAATATGGCTAAAAGGCCTTAGGATTGCTTACATTCAGGAGCGTTTTCAGTCTTGGTAGGTTTCTAGTTATACAAATGATGAGTACATAAAATACTAGCACAGTTCATTATATTTTTAAGTTACAACTACATCGTCATCGTCATCATCATCATCTTCATCATCGTCGTCAATATCTTCTTCTATATCTAGCTCTTCACTATCAAAGCCATCCTAAACTAAATAAATATCGTTGCTATATTGCTATTGGCTTACTTCGTCGAAGTCAGATTCGTCTTCATAGTCTTCGTATTCAAGAGCCTTTCCAGTATAAAAGTCAACAGCATGAGGAATAAGTTTTTCTTTAAATTCTTCACCTAAAGTTTTTTTTTAACATAATGTGAGATACTCCCCTTTTTAGTGTTGTTGTTTTTTACCCATTTCATAATCAGCCTCTAGTTTAGCATCCAAACCTTCAGCTTCCTCCTCATCTAGCTCTTCATCATCTTCAGGAAGGATAGGTGGACTAAAAAAATGGAAAAACGATTCAGCAGGAACAGTACGTTTCACCACGCGAGTCTTGTTGGTTCCCTTATGACGTTGCTTTTTCGTTTCTATTGTGACAGTAAAGTCTTTTCCCTCTTTCCATTCAATATTGCACCCTTCAGCATGGTCGTAAACGTAGTCACCACCGCTTACATTATCTTGATAATAATATGTCTTGGTGAGTATTTTGTTAGTAAAGAATTCATTTTCAGAGAACTCAAAATCGAGCTTAAATCCAGGCTTTTCAAGATAAGAAAGACGGATGTCTACCAAATGCTTGAGGGCAGATGCATCGTCCTCTGTAATAGTGTCACCGATGTGAGGATGAGTCTTAAGAGCTGTCAGCCAAAATTGAGGTACTCCTTTCGCATCTTGTTTTTCTTTTCCCTCTTCAGCTTCTGTTTCTCCCTCTTCAGCTTCGTCTTCATCTATTTTAGCACCTGCGTTCACTTCTTCTTCTGTAGGCTCATATTCACCAGAGATGACCTGGGCACGCTTATCGTATAAGGGGCGATACAATTCTAAGTATTTCTTTTCTAAAGCCAACACTTCTTTTTGAAATTCCCCTTCGAGCTCAGAATGCTTTGATTGGAAGTACTTGAGTCCATTGATGCGACGTTGAACAGCCGCTGAAGGCGGTTCGTTAGCTAGGTCTCCCAGCTTCCCATGAAGCATATTCAAAAGCGCATGGTTGTTTGGATCCGTAGCGCCTTTTGGGGAAAACGTAAATTTTAAATAAGTAAAAAGCAGAAAGGCCGATAAGGGCATTTCTTTTTTTTTTCTCACCTAGATTCGGATTACCTTCAGACTCTTCTGAAATGGAAGGAACACTTGGAACAGACTTTGAGCTGATGGGTGCAGCGTTAATAGGCGTGTTTTGCGGCGTTGGTGCTGTTGCTTTTTTACTTTTTATATCGACTAAAATTCATAAGAAAAACAGAAACTTAGTACGAGCGCAAATAGACTCCTTATTCTTTTTGTCGTCATTTGCATCCGCTTTCTTTTGTGCTCACACGTATGCGTAGGTTTGAGCCTTTTTTTTTCTCGAAATTACCTGCTTGCTGATCCATTTGCAAATTCCTTTAATATTTAGTACAATAAAAGAGGACTTTATTTTGGGGAGAAAGAAATGCAGCTGAGAAAAAGTAGAATAAATATAAAAAAAGAATTTGAATGTGACTGATTTGTACTGATTAAAAAAATGTCCCTGAAATCGAAATCTCTTTTCAGAGCTTTTGCTCATTTATTTATTCATAGTCATCATATCCGTGCTCGAATAGGTAATTTGCAGCCAGTTCTTTTTTGTAAATATAAATTGTTAGCAAATACATGTCTTTAGATTTTGTTTGTTTGTTTGTTTACCTTCATTCTTTTCGCAAGCAAAATAGGCCTCGGCAGCAATTTGTTTATCGAATCCTAACGCAGCCAGCTATTAAAGTAAAAGAAAATTTAAAAGATGTTCTTTTTTTTTTTTTTTTTTTACTCTGTCAATGGCATCTCTTTCTTCAGGGGTGACTTGAATAGTTGTTGTTCCTTCAGGACCTTCCTCCATCTCAGCGCCTTCCATAAAAGCTTGCAAGAATGCGTTGGGATCCGCATTGATTGCTCTGATCAAATCGGGGTTGCTTTCACCTATAGATTGAAGCAAAGGTTGAAGTAAAGAGGGATTCGTTTGTACTAATTGACGAATTTGTTGGAAATGGGGGGTGTTTCTAAAGTTGGCTAAATCAACATTCATATTAGATCCTTGTTCTTGCTGCTGCTGTTGCTGTTGTTGCTGCTGAGCGGCAGTGAACAAGTTCATGGACGGAGCTGAGTAAAAAAAATTGTATGTTGGGTTATAGCTAGCTATATAATCGTTACAAAACTTACCGTTATTGTTGGAAGCAGGCGCAGCAGCAGGTGTGGGGTTTTGAGCTGGGCCAGTATTTTGCTCTTGAGGCGGTCTTTGTGCAGTATTCATTTCATTTAAAATGTCTTCAGGGATACCCTATTAGTCAACACATCAGTCATGGTTTTACTTCGTAAAATTAAACTTCATTTTTACGCTAAAAAGATATTCTACTGCTCTGTCAGGGTTGTTGAAACTAGCACGAAGAGCACGTTCACACTGAGCACGTTCAAATCCCATAGCCATCATATTCTCGAGTACGCTTTCCAATTGAGTTCCTGTCACTGATCAGTACAGTAAGTTAGTCCAAACTGTGTTTGTATATGTACCAATCTATTACTTACCTAATGTGGAGAAGCTATCTGTAGGGGCAACAGGTTCTGCAGGAGCAGGTACTGTTGGTGCACTGACTTCTGTTACAGGGGCAGCTGTAGTAGTTTGAACAGGAGTGGAGCTTTGAACAGGCGCGGGTGTGGGAGCAGCAGCGGCTTTGGGAGATTCAGCCTTGGTAGGTTCTGCTGCTTTCTTAGGAGCGCTTGTAGATGCAACTTTAGGCTAATAATATAGGACACGTCATTAGATTAAGACAAAAGAGTTTTTTTTTCTAAATCTTCAAACTAACCTTAGAAACCATAACGACTAGAAAGTCTTTCTCTGTGATGTTGTACTCTTCTACCCTCTTATCATCAGCAAGAATTTTGCCTGAACGCATAAAAAATTAAAACTTTGCTTTTATCGATCTCCATGATTTTGCTTTACCAGAAAAAATAAGCTTTTGTTGAGAAACTTCGTGCCCTTGTGATTCCTTAATCTTTTCTTTTACTGAAAGGATCTAAAACAAATAACATCAGTTGAGTGTTATTGCTGAGATGCCTCTTCACTTACAGAATCAGAGGTATCAACATCCAACTTAAATTGTTTTTGTTGAAGCGTTTTGACAGTGATTTGCTATAGTTGAGTTAGTGAGATACTAATTTTTTCAAACTTGTTCTATTCTTTTTGCTCTTCTTGTAAAGTCTTACTAAAGCTCCCATAATGGTCGTAATTGAAGTGAAAAAAAGGGAAAATTATTTTTTTTATTATTTCAGCTGTGCAAACATCACCCCTTTATCCAAGTCACGTTCGGGTATTGCATATTTTTTTTGGAGGAAAAGCACTAAAGTCGTTTTTTATTACGTACGTGCGTCAGTAGCAGCTCTGCGTACTTTTTATTTGTCTCAGTCAATCGATAAATTATCGCTTATTTAGTGTCTGATAAACGTTAATAATCCATTTGAATTTTTTTTTTTTTGCATTTGTACTTTGACTACGCGAGGTATATTTAAAATAAGGATTGTAAACACCTCAACACCCTGTTTACAATTTATTATTATTATTATAATGCACTTTCCAAAAAGAAAACAAAGGGGGCTGGAGAACATTATAAATAGGTAGAGACCGCTACAATCAATTGTTGGTATCAGTAAAATTCATACTCTATTTTTCTAAGAAAAAAATTTGAGGTTCATGTGGCAAGACCTAAGCTTTCTCCAGCAGAGTATCTTGAAGCCTACTAAAGCCTTTAAAATAAATAGATAAAAGCCGATTTATCAGCATTCATAGCTAAATTAATTTAAAGCGTGAAAGCAATACTTGTTTGCATGTTCAAGTTTAGAGCAAGGTAAGTATATTTAGGATTATAAATGGTTGATACTTTCTTACGCTTAAAAAGAGTCTATGAGCCTAAATATTTTCCAACATTTAAATCTTATAAGATGGTAAATGATACAAACTATTCAAGATCTCATATAATTCAAGTAAATATGATATGTTATAACTTTTAAACGCTTATAACTATTACCGCTGACTGCCATAGCGTCTAAAACTTTATTGCTTTTATAAGCGCCGTCATCTACATATCGAAAGTGTGTTTATCAACAAAGTATATGTGTGTGGTGGAAATCAAGAGAAATAAAGCTATACAAAACCCCCCTGCAAGATAGAAGCTTCATATTTATTTTATCATTACAATTGTCAACAGTAGAATGTATCCCAGTCAATGAAGTCTTTTTTTTAATATTACAATAATGTATAAAATAGGTTTTTCTACATTAAACGCAGTATCATGCTTACTGAGCCTTGTTTTGTTTTTCAAATGCACCATAAACCATATTTTGCCTAAGTATGAATTTTTTGATATGTAGATTATATATGTACTTGTCTATTTAGAGCTAAGCATTTGTGATTATCTATTTTATTTATATACCAGATGTAAGTTTATATTTATTATTTTTTAACTATTTAGCGCAAGCAAAGTCAAAGAAGTAAAACTGCGCAAGTTTCCTATGTCCCAATGTGAACACATACAACGTTCTAAAAACCCTATCTACATTTAGTTTTAACAGTCAATGTACAGTGCTTCCAAAATCGATATTGTATAGCTCCGTATAATTTGTATCATAAGATGTGACAGGAATTATGAAAGTACTATGCAGTCAATTCTCTAGTAAGTATATGGAGTCAATGCTGGTGGCTGCTTTATCAAAACCCCCTCCTAATCCCAAGTAGTATAAATAGAAGCGTAAATTGTTTGTTGTTCTGAAATAGATCAAGTAATCTGTAAAGGCTATGGGTAATCGTACCACTCACAGCAATTCTTCCCTACATATGATATCTTGCTGTTTCAACATGTCCTGTTTCCTTTTTTCAGTTTTTTGTGTTATGATTAGCTCTATAGTAAAAGCATTTGTACCTTTATACTCACAACCTTTTCTTATTCAAGTAAAAATGACATACCACATGGAGCAATTACAAGGCAAAATGTAATTTAAAATAGCAACACTTGTCAACCCGTCAAGGCTGAAGTAATTCTGAAGTCCTGCTTCCCAAACCAAATCACTAAATATATTACATAGATATATATACATCTTTCAGCTCTAAAGCTATTGAAAGCATTTTAGGAACAATAGTACGAAATAACAGCACTCAAAAATAAGGGACAAACACAGGCGTATACTGACTTTGCAGAGCCGCTTATTGGAATGTGTTGTTTCTCCATGGCTACGTTTGACAG
>JAIXMR010000112.1:0-93143 GCA_025677835.1 Sporodiniella umbellata | reverse complement strand
GCTCATTTCTGGCGCATGACTTGCCAAGACCGTTCATTGAGTGGTTGAGGGTTCTGTACTATGAGTATGGCTGGTACCTATTGATGTACCCAGGTTTTGTCATCTGCTTCAACCAGTTTTTATAATGCGGTAAATCTATATAGTTGAAATACTTGTTACAGCATTATGGGTTTTCAGTGTGTTTTTTTTTTTAATAGGTATATTTGGAAGAAGACTGGCTAAGAGGTCTTTAACTACAGCTGGTTGAAAAAGATGACAGAAACTTGCTTTCTAGGTTTTCCAGCAGTACCCATACAAAGTACTCTTGTTAATGATTGCCGGACTTGGGCTTTATGATTGCATTTGGCCGCTTACTAAAAGTGGTTGATGGTCTGTAATAGTTGGTCTACCTTACTATTTCCTTTCATACTGTTGCTCATTTCTGGCGCATGACTTGCCAAGACCGTTCGTTGAGTGGTTGAGGGTTCTGTACTATGAGTATGGCTGGTACCTATTGATGTACCCAGGTTTTGTCATCTGCTTCAACCAGTTTTTATAATGCGGTAAATCTATATAGTTGAAATACTTGTTACAGCATTATGGGTTTTCAGTGTGTTTTTTTTTTTAATAGGTATATTTGGAAGAAGACTGGCTAAGAGGTCTTTAACTACAGCTGGTTGAAAAAGATGACAGAAACTTGCTTTCTAGGTTTTCCAGCAGTACCCATACAAAGTACTCTTGTTAATGATTGCCGGACTTGGGCTTTATGATTGCATTTGGCCGCTTACTAAAAGTGGTTGATGGTCTGTAATAGTTGGTCTACCTTACTATTTCCTTTCATACTGTTGCTCATTTCTGGCGCATGACTTGCCAAGACCGTTCGTTGAGTGGTTGAGGGTTCTGTACTATGAGTATGGCTGGTACCTATTGATGTACCCAGGTTTTGTCATCTGCTTCAACCAGTTTTTATAATGCGGTAAATCTATATAGTTGAAATACTTGTTACAGCATTATGGGTTTTCAGTGTGTTTTTTTTTTTAATAGGTATATTTGGAAGAAGACTGGCTAAGAGGTCTTTAACTACAGCTGGTTGAAAAAGATGACAGAAACTTGCTTTCTAGGTTTTCCAGCAGTACCCATACAAAGTACTCTTGTTAATGATTGCCGGACTTGGGCTTTATGATTGCATTTGGCCGCTTACTAAAAGTGGTTGATGGTCTGTAATAGTTGGTCTACCTTACTATTTCCTTTCATACTGTTGCTCATTTCTGGCGCATGACTTGCCAAGACCGTTCGTTGAGTGGTTGAGGGTTCTGTACTATGAGTATGGCTGGTACCTATTGATGTACCCAGGTTTTGTCATCTGCTTCAACCAGTTTTTATAATGCGGTAAATCTATATAGTTGAAATACTTGTTACAGCATTATGGGTTTTCAGTGTGTTTTTTTTTTTAATAGGTATATTTGGAAGAAGACTGGCTAAGAGGTCTTTAACTACAGCTGGTTGAAAAAGACGACAGAAACTTGCTTTCTAGGTTTTCCAGCAGTACCCATACAAAGTACTCTTGTTAATGATTGCCGGACTTGGGCTTTATGATTGCATTTGGCCGCTTACTAAAAGTGGTTGATGGTCTGTAATAGTTGGTCTACCTTACTATTTCCTTTCATACTGTTGCTCATTTCTGGTGCATGACTTGCCAAGGCCGTTCGCTGAGTGGTTGAGGGTTCTGTACTATGAAGCTTTGCTTAGATCTTTGAAAAACACAGATTGTGAAACATCTTTTTCTGAAAAGGTATTGTTATAACAGTTGAGCATTAACGATATAGTCGCGATCTTCAACGGTTTTTATATAGATGTCTCAAAACACCTGCGTCAGTTGGTTCTCTATCTTTGTTAACCAGTAGCTAAATTTGGATTTTTGTTTTGAAGAATACCTATCTAGGGCTTCTGCTAAGAGTAAATGAAGCAAATACGTTGATCCTCCTACGAGTCGAAAGGTTTTCTTTCCATTCCTTATTTTTGCTGGCAATTATATACATCCAACTATTACGTTCAACCTGTCAATAAATATATAATTGTACTTTTACTGAGAACTGATAATAATTTGGTTGAGTGATACAAAGGTTGTGTTATTGTAGTGAGGCGCATAGGAAATTCAGCTCTTGTACAATCATATATTGATGTCAAGCAAATATCATCAGTAATAAATACTCTTTAAAAGTTTGCGGTTAGAGAAGATGCTCTCGTAAAGTCTTTACTGTTTTGAATACTATGATTAGAAACGCTTTTATTTGAGGTCACTCAGAAAGATGGCGTAAACCTCTCTCACTTCCTGAGCAAATGACTACAGGAGTCTTGATCAACTGCTAGAATTGCTCTAATCGTAGTCTTGATACATCATCCATTCTACACTATTCTCGGTTGCTTCATAATACAACTGGTATCTAGTATAATGTAACTTGGGCTACTGTCTATTAAGTATCTGATGCTGCGTTCAGTCTGTTTCATAGAGTCGCAATACTGAATGAATGTCGCCATTTATATTTTGGTCCCACGTCTCAAGTAAAAAAGGTATTTTCAAAAAATGGGATTCTATTATACAGAACGCAAACCTACCCCCTAAATTTTTGACTAGGACATTCAAAATTGATGAATAAGTATAGTGAGAGGTATAAATGGCGTGTTACTGCCAACTCAGTGCAATTTGAGAAAGCATATGGAGAGCCACATACATATTCAAGAAAGTGGGAGGGTATGAATAATCGGTTCGCACCGTATGTTATGGTAAAATTTTTTGCCAAAGGTACATTCAAAAACTCACAGTTTGTAGGCAGTTACTATTAGTAGGCCAAAGCGCTGACTATATGCCAATGATGTATTCTTTAAGGCAGTGTAGTGGCTGTGATATCATCTTATACCACTATGGTACAGCCTTTTATCGCCAGTGCTTCTATCTGTCAATTTTAGGTTCTACCTGAAAGTAGAATGTTAGTTAAACTTATCGTTTCGACTAACGCCCAGTTGCTGCGCTTGTTTTCAACAGTTGTCTGGGACATGAGTGATGTTTTTTGTAGTTCAAGTAAAACACGTAGTTCATGCTGATACTTGGCTGGTTTTATTCTTAAAGCTCTGTCAAGGATTGCTAGCTAAATAGTCTATAAAGATTACCCATCCAAAGAAGATACGTGTTCTGCTTTGCCAGCGCTCTTTTACATATTTAGGAAAAATATAACGGCTGATTGACCGAGTTAAAAAGTAAGTAGTGCTATAAAACTTGTTGTATTTGATATGATATCAAAGTACTGGATCAAAAGGAAAAATAAAGCAAGAAGTTGAAAAATATGAAAGGTTTTATTTTATTGACAAGACCAATAAATTATAAAAAGCAAGACAAAGAAAAAAAATTTTGTGTACTATAAAAGACTTTTATTTATGAAGTTGGTACTGTAAGTTTGTTTTTTTTTTTTTTTTTTTTTTTTAAAAAAAAAAAGTGCAGCTTTGAGAGTATGAGTTTAAGGTGAATTGTAGGTTTGACAAGCTTTGGATAAAGTAAAGGTACTTTGAGTTTAACAGACAGTCACTCTTTGGCAGGCAACGTGGTAAAGCAGTAGCAGCAATCTTGACAACCTAGATACGAAAACAAAAAAATACTCAAGTATGCTTTTGGTCTACGCCTAGAGGGTTGCCGCAACCCTGCACTGCGATCAATGACCGGACACCAACACCTTACCAACACAAGACTAAGCTTGCGTTCATGGAAGTAAGACTGTGAAAAGCAATAGTTAGAAACACCTATCTTGCCAAAGGAGAGCCAATATTGGAGCAGCTATAGACAAAATGCCAAAGAGTGAAGTTTTCATGTAAACATGAGGTATAGTGGTACACAAATGAAGAGATTGAAAAAGTATCAGTGAATAAATGCAAGGGAGCGATGGTAGAGACTGAACACCAGAAGATAATGGCAGAGACTGAGCACCAGAAAATGATAATACCAGGGGATAATGGTAGAGACTGAACACTAGAAAGTGATGATTGGGACTGAACGCCAGAAGATGACAACAAAAACTAAACACCAGAAGATAATAGCAAAAACTGAACACCGGAAAATGATAACACCAAAAGATAACGATAAATACTGAACACCAGAAGATAATGGTAAAAATTGAACGCCAAAAGACAGTAGTAGAGAGTAAACACCAGAAGATGACTGTAAAAGCAGAACGCCAGGTAGTCTTAACATAAGTTGAACAGTGGTTGATGGTAGATACTAAGGCACATAGATTAGGTGGATTTTTTGATGAGATTGACGTATGATGTCATGAGAGAGCCGGCATAGTATTGACTAGGGATAAGTAGCCATGGGCTTGAGTATCTCGGTAAAGCTGGAGCTGAGCTTGAGTAAGATGAAATAACGGCCTTAGTTAGTTGACTTGTATGCATAAATTAACAGCTTGGGCCATGAAGTGACAGAGAATGGAAGTTTGTAAGTCATAGAGTTATTGTAGTTTTTCACTAGAAAAGATTTTGATATGATAAGGGAGTGTGAAAGAAAACATTGTTCATTTAAATACTTTTCTGTTTAACGTCCCCTGACCAGAGGTAAATATGGATGCTTGTACCAGTCCAAAAACAGTTATTGTTGACTATGAGATAGCCTGAACGTCAATTTGTTCGTTTTAGATATTAAGGGCTGTTAGAAGTTTGTCCTGATATGTAGCACAGGTGGATCGGTAGCTGAAAGGGAGCATAGCAGCCTGCGAGCCTATATAAAAAAAGAATCATGTACCATCATCAGACCAATAATCTGTTGATAGTCAACAATAAATAAAAAAGCACTTTCAAAACTTGGTTTTATTCTAACGAAAGGAATAATAAATAAAACTCTAGACTCTTTTTTAAGGTTTAGCTCAATTCACACATTCTAGCCAAAAACTTGTAACGTTTCAGCCGAAAAATAAAAAGGAGAGGGTAGGCAACGATTCGTAACACAAAAAAAGCGGCCCTTCCGTTACTAAATCAGTGACTTGGTAAATCCAAAATTCAGCCTTGGTATACCATACGATGTACCTTTTTATTCTTTTTTTCCTACCTTGGCTCTATCAGGCCTTTTTATATATTACTATGAAACGCTTTTGTTCACTCTGTTATCATTCTCTCTTGGTCTTTTTACCTTGTATTTGTGCTTGTTCTCTTTTTTTTTTTTTTTTTTTTGGCTTGGCTTTTTTCAAGCGATAGGTTTGAAAGATCTGCATGAAAACTGAGGTGCTTTAAAAATAGATAAAACTAGATTATCAAAAATATATGTAACTGTCTTTTAACCTTACACTGATATCGTTTACTGTTTTGTGTTTTTAGAAAATCTTGCTAAGCCGAGTATTTATTTTTCTCAAAAACAAATGAAAAGAACACCTATTTTATATCAACGTCTTGTATATAAAAAGAAAAGGGACGGTATGATTAACAAAACCAAAAAAGACTAAATAAAAGAAAAAAAAGAACAAGTCAACCTAAAAACTAAAATATACGTGATGTAGCTTGTAATATACGTAGGCACAGCATTTTTTATTTATTTACTTACACAACTCTAATCGTAGTTGATAGACATCCAAAGTTATCTATTTTGAAGACTTTGTTTTTGATTGACCAACTCGCTCTTATTCACTAACCCCCTTTTACAATTGCCCTTAGTCTTTGTTACTATTATTTCTACAAGTGGCTGTTATAAGGCAGCTGCGTTTTTCTAAGTCAGTCATTACGGAAAGCAATGCAAGCTGTTTTTAGTATTGAAAAATCATTAAAAAATGTGCTGCTTGCGTAAAAATTTGGCGTTTCGGTTTAATGAAGCAATGAAATACTGCAGAAAATATTTTGTATACCATAAGTGATGGCATTTTTCTTAAAAAAAAAAAAAAGTAGTGTTTGTTTCATGTGTATCTACTTTACATCAATTTTATATATCCAAAAGCATAGTATCATAAAATACAATCCTTTGGTACTTAAAGTTACATCGGCTGCCATTATTTGTCATGTACACAAGCCAATAAGCATAGACACTGTAACCTTGAATTGTTAATATGTATAGTGCGAAAAGCTCTGTGTGTTTTGTTTATATACTTCTAAACCAGCCAATGCCACCGTTTGCTATACACTCTATGTACAGTTGAATATATTTTTCTTTCTTTTCTAAGAAACTCATATAACTGATATAGCTGTTTTGGTAAGTCTTTTAAAAAAGAAACTATTTTTTGTTTTTGTTTGTTCATACATAAGCTTTTGTTTAATCAGTCAACTTCAACCCATAAATTATCCGAACATTGCATTTTTACCGAACAATGAAGAATCTTATGTTTGCAAAAAATCAGGCATAGAAATTCTCTGAAAAAAACTGCCTATTATTTTGGTAAATGATGTAACTCAAGAGAATAACATTTGAGAGATTTGGCGTCCTTAACTTATAGCTTTATCTCAGGAATAGGTTATAATTTTGAGATGTTATGGAAAAAGACAGTAGCTTTATTAATGTTAGTTTTGATAATGCCAATACGTTACTTTTTCTAATTTCCCTATATATTCAAATAATAATAATCCAAGGATCATAGAAAAGCAGGCAATCATATCATTTATACAGGTAGTTTGAACTATTTAGGAATCCAACCATAACCAATACCCAATTTGGAATTCAGATCCCTCAATAGGCAAACTTCCATAATAGGTAATTTACTTGCAGCTAATATGGTAGGAAATGTGTCGACATAAAGCTTAAAAATTTTCTAAATCCAACTATAGTTAAAAGCAAAACGCAATGCACAATGCAGATAGCATGCGATATAACGTGTGTGTATACATGTGGGTTTTAATATTCAGAAATGTATTTGGTTTTATGACAAAAAAAGCCAAACCCATACATAAACGCTTCATGATATGTCATTTGAGTCGAACGTTTAGGTTTGGTACAACCAAATAGTCTTCTTGTTCAAGACAAATCTCTGTTGAATTTCTTTTTTAGTCTATAGGAAACGAACAAAGCAAAAAAAAAAAAAAAAAAAAAAAAAAAAGATCACTTACTGCTAAAGTATTTGAAGTTAATTATTAATCGAAAGAATCCCCTATAGCTAGTATAGCCTGACTCGTAACAAAACGTATAAATCCAAGCAAATTTTCTCGAGGAAATTTTTATTTTACGCTCTTTTCCTCTTCCTCTATTTACTTGAGTTATATGCCTACTCCAGATCTACATGTCTCAGACGGCTCGCTTGTGAGCTATTACAAATCTTTTGTTAATCTTTTTAATGCTCAATGTGAGATTTATGCCAACCAAGCCTGTATACATTACCCTGTTGATAATACTTTCAAGACCTTGACGTACTCTGATGTGGATCGTATCACTACGAATCTGGCTTGCGAATGGTCTGATAAAGTGAAAGACGCAGGTGTTATATCGTATATTGATGATCACAAAGTGGACTATTGTATAACTATGATTGCACTGTTGAAGCTACGTTCTACGCTTTTCAATATATCGCCTAGAAACTCTGAATCTGCAGTTGCTTATTTACTAGAAAAGAGCGGATCAAATACTTTGATTGTTTCGCTAAAATACAAACCTATGGCGATTGCTGTGTCCAGCCAGATCAAAGATATTTCAGTTCATGTTACCCAGCCTTTGGACTTGGAGCTCTTATTGAGTCAACCTCTCAACAAGAGATATAAAGATATCTTGAGCACTAGATTTGATCAAAGGGATCTTGATAAAGTAGCTCTAATTTTGCATAGGTTAGTCCCTTTATAAACAATAATGAAAAAGACATTAACAAATGTATTTGTAGTTCTGGATCCACAGGGCTTCCAAAGCCGATTTTTTTAGACAATCGATATCTAATTAGCGCTGCCGGATACTTTAGGATGAGCAAAGAAAGATATCCTCAATCAAATGTTTTTGAAAAAACCGATGTTTCTCTTGCAAATAATCCTCTGTAAGTTTTAAACTGTAGTTATACAGTAGCCATACATGTAGAGCATTTTGCCAACATTAGTAATACTAAAATTTATTTAGTTTTCACATTGCAGGCTTTTGTTTTACTTTTAGCCCTATGATAGAAGGCGGAAGTATTGCATTTCTAAAGAGCATACCTGCTTCAGCTGAAGAAATCATACATACATTGGAATCCAACAAATGTAACGTTATGGTAGCTGCTTCTGCTTTCGTAGAGCAGATATATCGCCATCTCAAAAATGGAGGGAAAATATCGGTAGTTCAAAGGCTCAAGTATCTTTTTAGTACAGGATCTAGTCTCAAAGAAGATATTGGAGACTGGTTTCATAGAAACAACGTCAAAATCCGACTTCTTTACGGATCGAGTGAGGCTGTTGTTTGTATGAGCTCTAATTTGAACCCCAATTGTAATAATTGGTCATCTATGAGTCCACTTTGGCCTCAGTCTGATAAAAACAAACTTTACTTCTTTGAAAATATTGACAGCAATTTTAAACATTTATACCTTTCCCCTAATTACCCCAACTTGGCTTTGAACGTATGTAATCGTCAAGACGGCGGTTTCAATACCAACGATCTGTTTATTGAGGATAGCAAGGCTCCGGGTTATTACAAGTATGTTGGTAGACGAGACGATATACTAGTCTTTGATAATGGAGAAAAAATGAATCCATTACCATTGGAGGCCACTATCCGCCAAAGCTCTGTGGTCAAACAAGTTGTGATTCTAGGCTCTCACCGTCCTTGTACTGTTTGTTTGGTAGAGATTGATCCTAGCTGCTGTCAAGGTGTTCCTAAAGAAGAGATTCATTCTATTGTGAACATGGCTGTGATCGACGCCAATAGAGAATGCCCCAACTATGGTGTGATCTTACCACAGATGGTGAAAATACTGCCTCTTGACTCCAGTCTACCTTGTACTGTCAAAGGAAATATAATACGCAAGAAATCAGAGGAGATGTACAAAGACATCATTGAAGAAATGTACAAAGACTTTATCGAAGGGCCTAAAGAAGGTTTTAGTAGCATCAACCGGTCTTTATCTAGTGAAGAAACCAGGGGATTTATAATCCAATCCGTTGCCGACGTACTGAAGCTAAAGCGTTTAGATCTAGAAAACTATACGTCGTCTCTATTTGATATTGGATTCAACTCTTTATTGGCAATTCAGCTACGTAATGCTATTGTACTTCAATTTGGGTACATTCCACAAAACTTTCTATATGAACATACCACCATACCGTCCATACAAAAAGCTCTGTTGAGAAGCACATATACTAGCGAAAAAGAGAGCGTGGAAAAAAACTATCAAAAGACCCAAGACTTGGCTGCATCATACATTGATCAAGCCAAGACAGAATTTCTTGTGACTAGAAAAGATCATACACTTTTCAAGAAAGACCAAGTTATCATGCTTACTGGCGCCACTGGATCTTTAGGTTGCTTTATACTACGAGACCTCTTGAAAGAAGAAAAATTCAAAAAGATATACTGTCTGATACGCGGGCAGGAATCGGAGCTCAAGCGTCGACTGATAGATGTGTTTCGGCACCAGTACTTGGATACCTCTTTACTAGAGACTGATCGATTAGAGCTCTTGCCAGCAAATTTATCGGAGCCACATCTCGGGTTGTCAAAAGAAAAGTATGATCAACTAAAGGATCAGGTAACGGTTGTCCAACACTGTGCATGGCTGATGGATTTCAATCGAAACATTGAATACTATGATAAAGGATATATTGCTCCCTTTTACAATCTGATCCGGTTTGCCTATCGTGAAGTCAACCCAATGCATCTTCATTTTATATCAAGTGTAAGTGCCAGCGCTGCCATGGGTAACGAAGTTCCAGAGGAGCCTCTTCCTTTTGATTCTCATGTCTCATTAGCAATGGGCTATGCTCAATCGAAATTTGTCTGCGAGATTCTTTTAAACTATCTCGTTAAAGAAAAAAACATGCCTTGTTATATTGAACGAGTGGGTCAAATGGTTGGTAGTAACGATAGCGGTGTGTGGAACACAACCGAAATGTATCCCCTTTTATTTGCGGGCGGAATTTTGATGAGGAAAATGCCGAAACTTTCCACAAAAGTCGACTGGATATCTGTAGACTGTGCTGCTGCTACGATTACTGACATTTTGTTCTCTACATCACAGCCTGAAGCATGTGCGGGACAATTTGTATACAATATTGTTAATCCGAAAATACAGAGTTGGTCCAGCTTACTTGAAACTATCAAACTCTGTGGTATCGAGTTTGATACAGTAGAAACCACAGAATGGTTGGAAGCTCTTTCTAAAGACGAAAACAACCCATCGTTCCCCCTTATGCCTTTTTACGAACAGCACTTTAAAAACAGTGATGGAAGTTCTTGTTGGCAAACCAAACGCACTTGTGGTCGCTATCCCACTCTTTCTCAAGCGCCAGAGATTGGGCCAGAGCTTTTTCAAAAATATTTGGCTTATTGGAGATCAGTCGACTTTTGTTAGTACTCGGCGCGCATACCATTTCATTCAGTCAATGTGTGTATCTGTGTAAACTCGAACATCTCTATGGTCATCCTGGGCTTGAATACTACATCTGGACAGGATCAATATGGATACCAAAAAAAAAAAAAAAAAAAAAAAAAAAAAAACGATAAATAAAAAAAAAGGGGGGGAGTTGTTTAATTTTTTTCTTTTTTTCTTTTATTGTTATTATGCAAAAGACAAATAGGGTTGACGAGATAATTAGTACCACTTTATCTACCAAAAACGACTGGAAAACGCTTGCTTTCGATCTATCTCTATTAAAAACAGATGAGCTTTTGTCAATGACATCTAATGGTGCTGACCCGTTAGTTGTTTTGGATCCCTCAGCTCATTCTTTAACCTATTCATTCTTTATGTAAGAAAAACGCGCAATACCGACAAAAAAAAAAAAAAAGAGTGCTGACTACTTTCTGACTCAACAGAACTACACGATGTTTACATAATGCGTCGGAAGATCCCAAAAAGCTTTATATGGCATTAAGGAACTTTGTTGAGCTTTTCGACCCTGAACAATTAGCTTTAGCACCATCGATTTGTAATGATGATACTTTTTTAAAAGCGACATTTTGAAAAAAGATATATTTATATTTTTGAATGTACTTTGATAGTTAAATCTGTGGGCTCAGCTTTGATTCATATAGCAACTGTATTACAACAGGTATGTATTCACGATTATTGGTCTAGTGTTCTGACCGAGAGATAGCCACTTTTACCTTTACAAGATCTAAAGACAACGATTGAAAGATATTCGCCCTCACCTGTTGCGTTTACGTCACTTCATGGCGACTTTGTCCGAGCGTGTATAAAAGCCAAGATGTATACCTTTCCTCTTTCGTTGCTCGATAATGATATGGAAACGTTTGAAGTGAATGTATAGAAAAAACAAAAAAAAAAAACAAAAAAAAAGGTTGACGATTTATCTATCTGTTGATAGCAATCGATGATTGAAATTCAACATGTATTGGAATACTACTATTACGGAGCGATTGTCTATATAGCTCATAAACGATGGAACCGAGCATTGGATTTTCTATCGATTGTGATCTCTGCCCCTTCTGAAAAAGCCGTGAGTGCTATCCAGATTAACGCGTACAAAAAATATATATTGGTATCCTTGATTGACGAAGGCCATGTCAAGCCTTTACCGAAATATACAGCCAGCCTTGTGGAAAGGTTTTGTCAGGCGCAGTCCAGCCCTTATGTTCATTTAGCAGAAACGTTTAAAAAGACAGATATTCAAGCGTTTCAAGAGATCGCCACACAATCGCGCACTATGTTTGAATCTGTAAAAACAGAACTCCCTCTGTCTGTGAGAGCTTACCAGCCCCTCCCTTTTTATAGGATAAACATATTGGCTTAATCAAACAATGCTTCGAATCGCTCAGACGAAAAAAGATTAAAGAGCTAACCAAGGTTTATATCGCCGTTCGATTGCAAGACATGGCGAGGAAAATAGGAGATACAACACCTCAAGAATTAGAACAGGTGTTGGTAGAAATGGTTTGTTCAAGAAAAAAAAAAAAAAGGAGAGGACCACGTTTATATTCACACCCATCTTGGCTAGATAAATACCAAAGAAATCATGGCCTGTATAACTGTAGATCAAGAGCATATCAAAACCGTTCATTTTAAGGATACCGACAAGGACGACCGAAAAAAGTTGGAAGAATCCATCCTTAACGTCTCTGTCCTGAACAGTAGAATTTTACTTATGGACAAACTAGAAGCATTGAATGAAGACTTTCAATCAAAGGTAAAAACGATTGCTGTATTTTTTTTTTTTTTTTTTTTTTTTTTGTGTAAAAGAAAAAGAAATATATATATATATGTGTGTGTGTGTGTGTATAAATATTCTATATGATTATAGTATATGACCTTGAGTTCAACGGGACTTGGGATGAGTGAGCAGTTTGTAGAAGAAGAGATGGATCTTCCGGTAGATGATAATGGTACTATGGTTGGAACCTCTTCATTTACTGCTCCTCCGTAGTGGATAGACCAGATTGGATGACTTTTTAAAAAAAAAAAAAAAAAAAAAAAAAGCTTAATAAAGTGTGTATTTTGTCAACTAGATTTTGTTTACATCGAGAAGTAGAAGGATGAGAGCGACTGTTGAGCCTCTTGACTTTCTGATGTCTGATGACTGTGACAGGTACAGTAGAAGATTCAACCAGATAGTTTGAGATGGAATCTGTAAACATCCTAAATAAAAAGTGGTTAACCAAGTTGTCCAAAAAGAGGAAAGTGTGAAGAGTATTTTCTGTTTACATTTTTAATTTGCTTTGGTTTCGACAGCCACAGACAACCATATTAATAGTTAATTCACTCATCTAGAGTAACACGTTGAATGCGGTTTGAAAAGCACAGTGATTGTTTTTACCAGACGAGACAAGACGTCTTTTACTTTTCCACAGATTGTGTAAGTGATCAAAGAGATATCAAAGAGGAGCATATCAGCCAAGGTGTCTGTGGCTTCTTTTGTCAATCGTTTGGAAGTCTTTTTTGTTTGTTTAGGGTTAGGATAGCGATGAAAGAATAGGATAGAGAATTACCTCTGTCAATAGCCTATCTCGTTTCTTTCCATAATCCCCCTTTTTTATCACGGTGACCAAATAGAGTGTATCGCCATCTCGAAGGACAGATCCCATGGCCCACTCCATGGCATAAACGCTTTCTGTACTAAAATCACAGGCGACCAGGTAAGCTTTGGGTGACCGGGTGGGTTTTAAGGCAGGATCGAGCTGGCCAAGTGTGCCGGCTCCATAATGGTTCCTGACCACCATTCGATCCGAACTCTGAAAGACGGTAGGCTCTTGATGAAATACTAGCCAATGCATCCTGTCCTCCAGAGGTAGACTACGAAGGGACAGAGGTCTAGCAGGATCCAACTCGGGTCCATCATAAGGAATATAACGGTTGAACTCTGTGATTCGAACCAGCTCTTGATCTACTTGGATCTCTTCTTCTTCCTCTTTGTTTTCCTCACCGTCAGCAAGCCTAGGGCTCTCCATTTCTGTCCTCTCTAACCCCAAAACTACCTCTTCTTCTGTCTCTACCTCAGGTACGTTGGGTTCTGGTGAAAGCACTGGCATCGTCGGACCCAAGTGAGGCGCTCGGAGTTGAAAATCGGGTAAGTGTGTCTCTTTGATGACAGGGTGATCGTCAAAAGTAACAGAGGAGGCGGTAGAACTCTCTTGGCTCATGTTGAAAATAAAGAAAAAAAAAAAAAAAAAGAAATAAACGAGCAGAAATGATGATTAGAACCAAAAATCTGTCTCTAGAATATCCCGAAGGTACATCTAGAATATGAAAAATCCATCAAAAAAAAACTATCTTTTTTACACATTCTTTGCTCTTTTTGGGTAAGCCATCGGCGGTTGAAAATGTCTGGAGTGAGCCAAGTTTTGTTTTGTTGGGAAGGGTTTTTTTTTTTTTTTTTTTTTTTTTTTTTTTTTGTATTATTCTCAAGTGATGCTGGGGTCAAGATCAATACTGATTAAAAACTACTGGAAAAGTTCGAGTGGTGTATTAAAGAGGCTTGGAAAGGGTTGGGGTGATCGAGCCGTGTTGAGTTCGGTGGGTGTATTGAGCTGCGACCCTGTGGAAAGCGATGCCAGTCTACCGAGTGTGTTGGGGTTGAATGAGTCAGTGTTGTTAGGGATTCATGCTGCAGGAGTACCCTGGTGGCTGACGATTGCATCGAGCACACTTCTGTTACGTTCGTGTTTGACGCTACCGATTGCAGTGTATCAACAACGCAGTGTGGGTAAGATGGTGGCGTTAGCGCCAATGATACAGAGTTGGGGCGAGACGCTCAAGCAGCAGATGGGTCAGCGTGCCCGCGAACAGGGAATGAGCTACGATGTCTATCAATCGGAACTTCAGAAAGAATATAAAAAGAAAGTGAATGCAATCTACGCTCAATACGGCTGTTCACGATGGCGTTTGCTGTTGTTACCCTACGTTCAGATCCCCCTGTTTGTTTCCATGTCCCTCACCCTTCGCCACCTCGCGGCTTATCCTCTTCCCTGGTATGGACAGACAGCCACAGAGATAGCACCGGGTTTGGACCAAGGCGGACTTGGTTTCTTTCAGGACCTGACAGCCACCGATGCCACTTGGATTCTACCTGTCTTGGTTGGCGCAGGCAATCTGACCAACGTAGAGGTAAATAGGCACGCGTACCGGTCGTCTGTATTGATGGCTCTTTCTGATTAGCTGAACGCTTGGTTTGCTCAAGGCGTTCCTACCCGTCAACAAAAGATCCTGACCCATCTCTTCCGGGCACTTTCGCTCGCCTTTATACCCATCGCTGCCCAAGCGCCTTCTGCCATCAGTCTTTACTGGGTTACATCTGCCTGGTATAGCGTGGCTCAAAACTTGACCTTTCGAATACCTGCCGTGCGTTCAACCTTAGGCATGCCACGTTTACCAGCACCGAAATAAAGCCATGGCACCCAAAAAAAAAGTCGGGACGCGAATTCTACTCTCTCTTTTTTTATAGAGCGTTTGTTTTTAGTAGGCACGGTGGTATCTAAGGAACATTTTTTTTTTTTTTTTTTTTTTTTTTTTTTTTTTGCTGCCTATTTGGATTATTCTATTGACGGTAGATAGCTTGGATTATCTGCTTTATTGTCATGGAAAGAGTCGATTGAAATGGAAAGCAGAGGGTAAAGCCATGATGTAAGCCTAGACTCTTTTTAGTTTGGACCTTTGTTTGAATCATAAATAAGTGAGCGACGTTTTTTTTTTTATTAATAGGGTGCATATAAATAGAGATCTTTTGTAGAGTTTAGTTTGAAAGTGGTGTGCGTTAGAAATGAGTGGGAAGGGGAAAGGAGAGTGTGTGGAAGGGTATTTAGATAGGTTCAGTGGGGTATAGGCTTGTGGGCTCGTCTAGTTCCGGAAAGGAAACGTAGTTTTCTTCAAAAGGTGATTTCTCTAATGTGAGCAACAACTCTCGACTGTGGTTATTGAGTTCGGCTGCTTTGGATTCTGTAAAAGGATGCTTGATGCTGCTCACCAGTTGACTCAGTAGCTCACGAAGCGTGTTTGATCGATGCATGGTTATATAAGTGAATGAGTAATAATAATAGTAATAATATTATTAAATGAAAAATGGTATCAAAATGCAGTTGGAAAATAATAATAAATGTGAAAAAAAAAAAAAAAAAAAAAAAAAAAATTATTATTATTATTTATACAAGATTTCCAATCAAAGCCAACCATTTTCTTAAGCGCAGCTCACCAAACCAAAAAAATAGTTTGGTGGAGGATGTAGAGTGTCGCCCTTTTAAAATGCCCAGTGTCGCACATTTCAGCGTTTTGGCTCATGTTTTGAACAACGCTCTTTCAGAAAGCAAGTTTCAAGGCATGCCAACCCGATCGAATCACTTGATTGTTTTACGCTTTGTATTTACCACGGTTGGATGCATGCTACGCTTTCTACAGAGAGCTGGATAAAGACTGAATTGATTCAAGGTAGTGTAAGCCTAGGGTTTTCATTGCCTAGCAACAGCTTATTTCACGTATCTATCAGCTGACCATAACAAGCGACGGGTACTGTGCCTAAGACTCGGTGCCGGACTGTATCACCTTCAGGGCTTTTGCTTACCCTTTTGTGTGACGAGCGCGAAAACAGACAGACAGAACGAAGGCCAATCGTTGAAGGGGTGACTTTTTTTTTTTTTGGTTGTGGGGTAAGCGTGTGTGTGTGGGGTTGTGGTTGTATGGGCAGAGAGTGTATTTCTATTTCTTTACAGTCGAATGGCTAAAAAAAAACAAAAGAGGACCCTGTTTTCTTGTAAGCCTTCACGTGAGGTCCAATGGCATTGATTTTTATTGTCAAGAACAAATGGACGACGTAATGTGTTTTGTGGGAAAATAAAAAAAAAGAAAAAAAAAAAAAGATGACGACAGATAACCCTCCATTTCCTTTATTTCTCTCGATTTGTATTTACAATCAGGTTCAGCATAAAGAAGCCTTTTCTTTCTAAACACCTCCACCACTTCTGCCCACATCTTGAACACTGAGTCCATCGTTGGCTTCTTTCCAGTCCCGTCGAGTCTTTGCATCGGATTTCATATAGTCGCTGTGTGCCTCAGCTGGCTTGGATTGGTTACGAACAAAAGCACCCACCAGACCGATCGTAGTCACTGGAATAACCACAAGCTTTAAGAACTTTCCAGCCATAATATTTGAATCTAGAAAAAAAAAAAAAAAAAAAAAAAAAGATGAAAAAAGATGAAATAAACAAAATCGTGTGAGATTCATGCAGGCTATTTCTAAGCGGTGTCTTAAACCATGTCTAGAGTAAGCCTAACTCAATCCACCATGAGCGTGTGACGTGTTCCTGCTTGGGCCCAGCCAAGTCTTCTCCAAAAAAAAAAAAAAAAAAAAAAAAAAAAAAGCGTCACAAACACCGTCGACAAAGTGCGTCACTGTCGAGACATGGTTTTATTGATTTAGATCTCCGTACCCCGTGCATGCTCCACAATGAATTTTGCAGGCAGGCGGTCCTGCGTCTGTCCAAAGACGTGGTTGACTCCCCGTTGGGCTGAATGAAGGCCAGTGTGCATTTTTTGTTCTGCCCATTGCATCTCGTTCTGAGCCGTTTGGTGAATGGCGTGTAGGCTGTTTTTGATACCTTCAGCGCCTGTATCGTACCAACGCTTGGTTTCTGCCTGAGCCTTGGATGGATCTGAGGCTTGTTGGGCTGTCTTTTGCCATACAGGCTCGACCTTTTTTGTGTCTTTGGCCACCAAACCTGACGTATCATGGACGTGGTCTTGTGCATGGGCTTCGATGGCAAGCTCTGCGTCGGTTTTGGTACGCGCAGAGGAGAGTTTCTCGTCCACCATCGGGTTGCCTGGGCTCGCCTGAGGCCAAGCCTCTTTTTCCCTCACCGAGAGAGCCACGACGCGTGCTTCCCGGTCAGTCCTGTCCGGATCGGACATCGCTGTCGGCAGGCGACGCCAGACGGGATCGTCTTCACGCTCATGCACTGAGGACGGTACCGGCCGACGCGCCTGTTTCTCTTTCTCTTCCCAGACCCGCTTGACCTTGTCCGTATCCTTATCGACCAAGCCAGTCGTGTCCCGGGTCTCTTGTTCTGCCTTTTGCTCTAACGCTTGTTCTCCTTCGCTCTTGGTCTGCTCACGGCGCGCTTTTTCTTCCACCATCGGATTCTTGATCTCTGGCCCCGATGACTGGCGGGTCAGTAAATAGCCAAGACCGGCAGCCCCCACTAACGCACCGACCATCAAGCCGCTCGAAGGCCTCGCCGCTGTCTCTTGGCTATACAGGCGTGTATGCGCCGGTCTTTTCATAGTCTTGAATACTCTTGTGTACATGTTAAAGTAAGAAAGAAAGAAATAAAAAAAAAAAAAAAAAAACACACACACACACACATACGGCTTGGGTTTTTCTACTTTTTTTTTTTTTTTTTTTTTTTATTATGCAAGTCTTAATGACATCACGATCCATAGAAACCCTTTCGATTGTTTTATGCCTACGTTTTTTCATTTTATAGACATGGCTTGTCTTTATTTCTCTTTGAGACTCCAGTTAAGGAATCGTGTGAGGGGCGTGGTAGGGATTTCAAAGAAAGAATAGCCTTTGCCTGCCACCAGGATATCCAACAAGGGTTGAAGTAATCGCTCATACTCTACCGTATCTGTCAGACCCGGTTGGCCTGCTGCCCAATGCGGTGTCTGGATCCCAAAGTTCAACATGTCGTGTTTTGAGAACGTACAGGGAAACATGTCCAGGAGGGGGCCAAAGAGATCGGTGCGTGTTTCGGGTGCAACGTCCAGATCGGAGATCAAGAAATACACTGGGTATCGTCTTTCAATATGTTGATGGTAGTCCACGCAGGCTTCCAGTAACTGCTGGCGAGCTGCCACACCCTGGATAGGAAACGTACGTCCCTTCAAGAAACCTGACAGTTTGGAGCTCTGGATGGGCATCGCAGCCGATACGGCCTGGTTGATGGGAATATCGCCATAGATCTCACGGACAAGTGCATCCATCAGTTCCTTCTTGGCCTGCGCGTCCATGCTCTCGATGCCTTGCGGGTATTGGCTTGCACGCGTATCGGCGGCCACCAGACGCGTAAAGTCCAACAGGAGCGTGCTGTATTCCATTTGGCCCCCAAGCGCCTCCACAATCCGGTTGGCCTGCGCGGTCAGGCTGCGCATCTGATCCGGTCGGTTGAAATGCGTCTTCATCAATGACTTTCGTAACCTCAGCTGGACTTCGCTAGGTGGGGTGGCATAGCGTGCTGCCGTACTCAACGCTCCAAACTGGACCAGCTTGGCATCCAACCCATGCAGTTTGTTTTCGTCAAACACAAACTTCAAAGGCTCTTTCAGCGTCGTCTTGCCAGCACCGAACCAACCGCCCCAGCTGGGTACCCCCGGCTTCTTGCTACGTTCAAGCGCGGCCAGCGCAGGATCCACATGCTCCCAGTCTGTGCCGTTTTCCTTAAAAGACATGACATCCACCACCACCACATCCTCTGCTGCCAAACCACCGCCCAACGCAGACTCGTGCACACCCCACCCATGGCCTTGTACACGTTCGATAATACGAACCCCAAAGTCTTTACGAAGAGCATCCAAATCCATCACGCTCGACCAAGGAATCTCGGTCCATTCGTTCAGGGTCTCACAGGGCTCAAGTGCTGTCTGGGCGTTCTTTTGCTTTTCTTGACACGCTTGACGTAAACTGGACTTTTCTTGCGCTTCGTAACGTTTGGCAAGCGCTTCAAAAGGCATCCACGGATAATTCTGTTGGATACGAAGCATGGGTGCAATCATCGTTCGGTTGGTTTCTAACGCAAGTCGGATGCCAGAACGGAAGCATTCTTGTTGTTCAGGAAAACCCCTATGGTTATCAACGTCAATCGTTTTCTCCATCACAGTCATCCAAACCTACCCATGAGGAAACCAAGACAGGTATCTTTCTTCATTAGGATCCACTTTTTTTTTTCTCGTACTCTCTTCACCAGATGAACTCGTTTGGGAGCCTAATCGGGTGTTGGACTTTAAACGAGGAAATAGATTCAATAAAAGGAAAACAAAGACTGCCAGAAACAACAGATAGTAGATAATCCTTTGGGCTCTTATCATTTTTACCCAGAATAAAAAAAAAAAAATAATAATAATAATAATAAGAATAGTAATTACTCTGGTTATTTTTATGATCCTCCTCCATTGACTGGGCTTGAATTGGTTTATTAACGTTACTGCTCACAACCAACACTTGAGCCGTCATCCAGTCGATGGTGTTTGGTAAACATATTGGTCTAAACTTTAGAAAAAAAAAATGGGGGGGGGGAGGGGTTGCTTTGAAGAACAGCAGAGGAAAAGATTTATAACAAACGTATCCACACATGAATACACTTTATTTGTCAAAGAGAGGGGCGGAAATATACAGAAAGGGTGGGGGGTGATAGAGAAGGGAAAAAGATCTAAGCCATGGTGGATTCAAGAATGATAGCGGTGGCACGGTAAGGATCGACATTGGAAGCAGGTCTACGGTCTTCCAAATAACCTTTTCCTTCCTTTCCTACATGACGAGGGATACGAATCGAAGCACCACGGTTAGCCACACCATAACTGAATTGATCGATACTACCGGTTTCATGACGACCTGTCAAGCGTTGTTCGTTGTCTTGACCGTAGACCGCGATATGTTCTTTATGACGCAAGCTCATCTTTTCAATAGACTTTTGAATCGCTTCAATACCCCCTTCGGCACGCATTGCTTCTGTAGAGAAATTGGTGTGGCAGCCAGCACCGTTCCAGTCACCCTTGATAGGCTTGGGATGAATGGAGACCACGATGGCAAAGTCTTCGGCCACACGCTCCAAAAGGTAGCGAGCCGCCCAGAGTTCATCGCCCATCGCGATTCCTTCACAAGGACCGACCTGGAACTCGAATTGACCGGGAGCGACTTCGGTATTGATACCAGAGATAGTGATGCCAGCGTAAAGGCAGGCACGGTAATGGGCTTCAAGAATATCACGACCAAAGATCTTACCCGCACCTACACCACAGTAGTATTTGCCTTGGGGTTCAGGAAAGCCGTGCTTGGGCCAACCGTAAGGCTTGCTGGTCTCAGGATCAAACAGCATGTATTCTTGCTCCATACCAAACCAAGGCTTGGTTTTGGCATGGGTCTGCATCACCTTGTTGCAGTGGTGGCGGTAGTTGGTAGCATGTGGGGTGCCATCCGGGTTAAACGTCTCACAGATCACAAATTTGTTATCGCCGCCACGGAAAGGATCGCTGAAAAGAGCCACGGGCTTCATAATAATATCCGAATCGTGTCCTTCCGCTTGGCCAGTAGAAGAACCATCAAAATTCCATTCAGACAATTCATTCACACTCTGGGGAACCTCATCTACCGTCTTGGTCTTGCTTCTCAATCCACCTTTGGCATCAATCCAGACATACTCTACTTGAACCTTGTTCTTTTGGTCAAGCAAAAGATATTTTTGTAAAAGGGCGTTGTTGGAGACGATGGCCATTGTAAAATAAAAATTATCAAAGAATTTAATAATAATAATAAAAAAAAAAAAAAAACCAAGTTTCTCTCCTCTTTTTATATCAGTCCAAAGTTAACTGGTATTACCCTACGCTGGAGATAGGTGTTAGTCATGATTTCTATATATAGCAGATAATGATAAGAGAATGAATGGCCACTTCTTTCCTCGGGTGTTTATTTCTATTTACATAATTGCACATGTACACCCTACATACTGAGGCATAAATATCTTTATACAACCTATGTTTTGTGTACGTGTGTATGGATCATCACCGCCCTCTATAAAAACTTGAAAGGGTGAATATTCGTTCTCTCACGTGCTCCTGTTCTCATATCTTATCTCACCCACCCTTTTCTGGTCAGGCCTTTCCTACCCCGCCCGCTTCTTTGGAAATTATACCCACAGAATGACCTTGGCCTGTGCCAATTATCATACTTTATCAGTCGATAGGTCATTGTTAAAATCACTTTGGACAAAAGACTCCCTCTATAGAAACACGCTTTATTCCTGACATAGTCAAACACTTTCCTCATTCCTTAATCCCCCCAAAAAAAAAAAAAAAGATATATATCCGTTGCTTCAATGACCATTTGAGACTTGTGTCTTATCATCTCTCAGTAACAATCATTGGTTATATCATACATTCTCTCTGAGTCTAACCAGTCCAAGTAGTGACAGTCAGGCATTGTAAACCATCTTTTGTTTTCAAAACTTTAACCCCACTCTGAGTCCTTGGATGTGCAACCTTAAAAGAGCGATCGGGTGTAAAAGGACGCTGTGTTATTCCTTGTGCATACAGAACAAAATACGGATATAAAAAAAGAAATCTTATCTTTACCCTGTGTTGCTTTCTTTTTGTGTTCAAACAACCCATCTTTCTATACAAACCAACAGTGTACGATTCCATGACCTGTAGCACATTGATTCTAACGTGGGTTATCTCATCTAATCTCTCTCATTTGTATACATCAAGAATTCACCGATAAAACAATACTAAGCCTACG
Organism: Sporodiniella umbellata; assembly: GCA_025677835.1. NCBI lineage: Eukaryota > Fungi > Mucoromycota > Mucoromycetes > Mucorales > Rhizopodaceae > Sporodiniella > Sporodiniella umbellata. Next base: position 71,084 of record JAIXMR010000112.1, on the reverse strand, counting down.
CCGTTAACCATCTTTGGAAATCTGAGACATTTCAAAAATCTCCACACCTTTCAATAGACTATCCCGGTGTTTGAACCAAAAAAAAAAAAAAAAGTTAAAAATAAAATAAAAATCCTTTTGACTATGCTTCTAGTTACCTATCTTTCAAAAAAGGAGGGGCTTTTGGTTAAATCCGAAAAACTAGTGATTAAATCCGAAATTCTCCCGCGGAAAACCACCCTTTTTATTGGAATTTCCTTTTTGGTTATCTTTGATTCAAACTTTTTGTGAGTTCAGCCAGTTGCCAAAACCCAGTGTGGTCAAACTTGAGACTACCTTTTCCAAACGGTTGAAAAAGATATCCTGATCCTATTCAGACATTGGTTTGTAGCGAGATAGGTTCCTCTTTTGTCTTCTGAGCTATTAAATCTCTGTATGTTTCAAGTTACCTCTTATACCAAGCACGCTACTGTCCCAGTAGGTGTTCTTGCTGAGTATAGCCTCTCTTGTTTCTTTTCAAGCACTGTATAATTTTTACAAAGGTGGCGTACCAAATACGTATTGTTTGTAAGAGATTTTGTAGATTATTATGTAACAGAGAACAACAACAGGCGATTTCTTCAAATCATAAAGGCAAACTTTGACACTTTCCTCACTGTATTCTTTTGTCGCCCTTTTCTGATGCTAGGGTTGTTTAAATTACAACATGTTAACGGTTGACTTTGATTTTATCAGTATTAATACCACTTACTTTTTTTTAAAAAAAAAAAAACATCAGCCAACTATCAACCTGTCCATCCGTTTTTTCCTCCTTTCCTAATGCCTTGAAATAACAAGCAGGCTCAGAATATCACGCTACTTTCTCTAGTCGTGTCTATCTAAGCTTCTATCCCTTTCTACCTTTGCTCTGCTTGGCCAGCAGACTTTTGACATCCATACAATAAAAAACGCACCTAGCCTCTTCTTAGGGATTAAGTCAAAATAGCCTAGAGGGAAAAAAATGGATGAAGCCTTCCTTATCAGTTCACTTCTAAAAAAAAAAAAAAAGAGGGTTTATGAAAAGTCAAGAGGTTCTACTTTGAAGGGCGTATCTTGTTTTAAAAAAATAGAGTCCATTCCGTGGAGAGGTGTTTTAAATATAAGCTTAGTTTCCAGCATCTTTCAAGTCTAACTGAGTCTAGATACCTAGCTGTTACTGAGATTGAAAAAGTATCAATTCGTTTGTTTATCCATAAAAAGGTGAATCCAAAAGATGAAAGTTTGTACGCGTCTGTAATACTGTTTTGAATATATCCTAGCTTTTAGTTGAAAGATGAATATACTCCCCCCCCCCTTTTTTTTTTTTCGATGTCTGTTAAAAGTAACAACACAAAAACAGACAGGATACTTGCATAGGTTCACTATAAACGTACTTTATAGATAACACTAGATTTATAGCGTGCTATTTGTGCAACACTATTAGGCCTTTTTCAAGAACAAAAGTACTAGTTCAAGTAAATAGGCAACACTCTTTTTTTAATCGGCTTTTGAGCAACCTCAAGGCTTACAACACTTGAGTTACGACTTGGTTCAGTTTTAACTACCCGGTGGGTTCTGTTACCATTTTTAATCTATTTTTCGACGAGAAAGGCAAGTCTCTTTTTTGTAAGATATAAAATGACTCCGCTGTTCATGTTGGTTCAGCAAGCCAAAGCAAGTCTAGATTTGATGCGAACTATGTAATGCAAACAAAAGACTTGAAGGCGCCGATGACGTAGAATACAAAAGCGCATATGTCTAACCTGGCTGTTTATTAGTATTATGTAGATAGTAGAATAATAAAGTATCAAACTTTAAAGGGGATTATTATTATTATTAGTAGTAGTAGTAGCAGTAGTAGTAGTAGTAGTAGCATCAGTAGGTGGAATAGTTTGTTGAGCCAACTGACTCATATTGATTCCGTGCCTTTTAGCAAACTTTTCCATCCAGCCATGAGATGCTTGAAAGTTAGGGATGCCTATTTTAGCAGCATGAAAGATAGCCTTTGTTTTGATAAGGTTCCAATGAACGGGCTCTTTGTTTTTTTGAGCGGCCCTTATCCAACAAAGCACAGCTTTGTCCATTTCCTAGTATGTATATTAGTTTGTATACCACCAATCTTGTATCAAATTATTTACTGGCCATTTTCCCATTCGAGTCCGTTTCCGGTCTTTTATTTCAGTCTGTTGAAACGAATCCTTGTTTCCTCGCTTTAGGACTTTGGAGATAGTAGAAGGGCTGGGTGCCTTGAATAGCTTAAATTCTTCCTGAGCCCATTGTGCTAGTTCACTATGGCTTATCTTTGGATTCTCTTTCTTTTTATGACAAATAGAAACATGGTTCTCAATACTTAGTGCCACGTTCTTTCCTTTCATCCTTTTTCCCTCTCACTCGCTCACTCTCACTCACTCTCTTTCTTGCAAACAAGACTGCGTTAAAGAAGTAAACCAGTGAAAAGAAAGAAAAAAAAGAGAAAAAACAAAAATAGTGCACCATTACGGGCTGTTACCGTGTTTTTTTTTTTTTTTTTTTTTTTTTTTTTGAGACAAACAAAAAGGGTCCGAAAGACAAAAGGTAAACAAAAGATCAGCCAGCGAATCTGGACCCTTACATTTTTCTTACTCCCCTTTGTTCGTTCCCCTTTTTCTTTATTTTTAAGATATTTGTCAGTAAACTTTTCCAATCATTACTGACCTTTTTTTTTCCCTTTCCTTATTTGCGAAACATACGCGTTTAAAGACAAAAAGTTTAGAAACCTGAACTTCAAAATCTTTGTGCAGTCTCTTGCGCCAGCTGAGGGTATGGATGATTTATCACTTGAAGGTCAGCTTGTATCGATTAGTTTGAAATGTGTGAGACATTTTCTTTCGCCTTGAAGTCCAATACCCTTGTACTTTCTTTGGCAGTCCTTTTTTTTTTTTTTTTTTTTTTTTTTTTTTGAAAAGCAAGTCTTTTGTTTTGTTTTATACTTGATTTGTACACTGATAAGGAAAATGATGTCAACGACAGATGGAGTGACCGATCAGCGCTCTTGTCTTTGACACTGTTTTTGTAAGAAACAAGGACAAAATAAAAGGCTTCTTCTCTTTGTTTGTTGCCAAAGTATCAAAAAGTGAACGCACTCTTTTCCATTCAAAAGGCTTTGATAGGAAGAGAGTGACTCCGATGACGGAGCATCAAAGGAATAAAGAGGTAAAAGAGCCATTGAAAAAGAAAGAAAAGATAATTAATTATTTCCCTTTTTTTTCTTTTTTCTTTTTTACTTTGCTATTTCTTTTACCATAAATTATATACACAATGCCTGCTCTTGAAAAAGTATCTATTATTGGTTCCGGTAATTGGGGATCTGCTATTGCCAAGATTGTTGGTAACAACACGATGCGTCACTCAGATCGTTTTGAACGCGTTGTACGTCAATGGGTATTTGAAGAAGAAGTGGAAGGCCGCAAATTGACAGAGATTATCAATACAGAGCACGAAAATGTAAAGTACTTGAAGGGTATCAAGTTACCAGAGAATGTAGTAGCTATTCCTGACTTGATCGAAGCATGTAAAGATGCCACCCTCTTGGTATTTGTGGTACCCCATCAGTTTCTCCATGGTCTCTGCGAAAAAATGAAGGGCCATTTAGCTCCCGGCGCCCATGCAATTTCTTTGATCAAAGGTCTCGAACTGACTGCAGATGGTACTCGTCTTTTCTCTGAAGAGATCTCTCGTCAGTTAGGTATTCCCTGTGCTGCCTTAAGTGGCGCCAATATCGCGAACGAGGTCGCTCTTGAAAAGTTTTGCGAGTCCACCATTGGCTGTGAACGTATGGAAGAAGGCTTGGTTTTCAAGCAACTCTTTGATACACCCTATTTTCGTATCAACGTGATCCAAGACACCATTGGTGTACAACTCTGTGGTGCATTAAAAAACGTGGTGGCTGTCGGAGCCGGCCTCTCTGACGGCTTGGGTTACGGTAGCAACACAAAGGCTGCCATCATTCGTCTTGGTCTAATGGAAATGCGCAAATTTGGTAAGACTTTCTTTGGCGATGCTGTACAGACTGAAACATTCTTTGAATCATGCGGTACTGCTGATTTAATCACCACCTGTAACGGTGGACGCAATCGTAAGGTGGCTGAAGCTTTTGCTCAAACAGGCAAGCCTATCGCTCAACTCGAAGAAGAACTCTTAAACGGCCAGAAATTACAAGGCACCTTGACTGCTCAGGAAGTCAATGTCTTTTTGACCGCTAGAAACAAAGTAGATGAATTCCCTCTTTTCACTACCGTTTATCGTATTATCTATGAAGGTCTCCCTCCTCAAGCTATCACCGTAGACATCTAAAAACCACGCACACACATATACATACATACACCTAAACATATATATATAAAATCACGCTTATTATTATTTGTTTGTTTTTTTTACACCTTTTTTTTTTCTTTGAAATAAATTTCGTCTGACCCTTGCCTTTCACTTTCAGTGTGTTTTAATAATAAAATAGGTCTGTGCGGACGTTAAATCCTAAAAAGACTCTTGTACCACACAGCCAATGGGAAGGTAGAATGACGCACGATGGAATCGGTTTGACAACAGCTCAAACCTTTAATTCTGGTTGCCATTGTATTGTCATGACAACAGCTTTAGTAACCATAGCAACATTGAAAAAAAAACACTATTAAACAAACCTGAGCTAATCCAATTGAAAAAGCAAATAAAATAAACAAGCAATTTAAAAATAAAAGGTGATTTCAATTTTTTCACAAAACACGTTGAATTCAAAGTAACCCGAAAAAAATAACTGGTTTCAAGTTGACTATATTTGGAAGACACACAAAAAAAAAAGTTTATATATAAAAGCGCTTTATTTTTTCGTTTTTTGATTTTGTTTGTTTCTTTCTTGATTCTCTCAATTCCAATTTTTTTTTTTCTTGATTTTAAAATCCAAGAAAAAAGGGAAAAGGGTGCATGAAAAGAAAAAAAGAAAAGCAAAAGAAGACAATAAAGACATAAAAATCACAAAACAAAAAAAAAAAAAAAATATGCAACCTAAAATTTTAGACTACCCAAATACCCCTTCATTCTATGCCTCATCTCTTCCCCCTCCACCACCAGCCAATTCCAATGAGAAACCTTCTCATACAAACACGTTTGTTCACAAACTGTACAAGTAAGTTAGAAAAAGAATACCTTCGGTGTATTTACAAGGGAAAAAAAGTATGGTGGTAGATACGCATTACCAACATTTGATCTCTTGGTCTTATCCTGGTACTTCGTTCATCGTCTGTAATCTCTTAGAGTTCTCTAAAGACGTTTTACCCAAGCATTTTAAGCATAACAATTTTTCAAGTTTCGTAAGACAATTAAATATGTAAGAAGTCTTCTCTTTTTTTTTTTTTTTTGGCTTGTTCAATGACCGACTCTGTGTTTAGGTATGGTTTCCATAAAGTAAACAAGTCACCCCGAGGCCATCGTACGTTGGCAGAAAACCAAATTTGGGAATTTTCACATCAACAGTTCTTGCGCAACCGACCTGACCTACTGGATGAGATCAAACGAAAAACATTGGAGCCCGAACGCAAGGAAGTACCTCCTGATATGATGGTAATGCAGGCCTCTCAAGCTGAATTGGTTCAACATATGCAAACGTTGTACGCCAATCTAAACCAGGCAATGAAAGACCTTCAGGCGATGCGCCAGGTTCAAGATGAACAGGCACGCGTCTTGAAAGCCATGGCCCATTCACTCGCTCAATCCTCCCAACCTCCTACGGCTGCACAAGAAGCCCTTAAAACAACACCCCATCTCTTTGTGACGCCAGCAAACACTCTGGGACCACCCAGTCCAAGCCCAAGTATGCTATTATCCGATGATGAATTCGATACTCTCTATCATCCACGCCTTTATGCTTATCCGCAATAAAAGTCCCACTTTTTTCACAAAAAAAAAAAAAAAAAAAACCTGACCTTAAAACATAATAGAAGTCTTCCATTCTAAAAACGTTACACCAAAAGAAACAAGAGAAACTTCTCTCTTCACATGATTTCTTTTTGAGTCTGCCCCACGTTTTTTCCATTACAAGTGCTTGGGCTAAATGGCATCTTTGACTATTATTTATTTATTTATAATCATTTGGCGTGGTAAAGGAAATTGCGAAGATAGGTTGTTTCTGTCCAGGTTCATAGCCAATGGTGTAGGCATCAAATAAACGCCTCGGACGTCTGTTTTCTTACCAGCTGGGAATCGGTAGAGCATCGTAGGCATTGTCTTGGATTTGAAACAATCTTTTTTGGTCGTATTCTAAGACAAAAAGAGAATTGAGTCATCAAGACCTTTTTTTATGTATTTGTGTACTTACTTCAAACATAAAGCTTAAATGTTTTGGTTTGTCCGCAATGGTTTTATGAATCGCTTGAGAAAATACAGGCGACGTATGATTTCTTAGCATGGCCTGGATCTTGTCTCGATAACTACCGACCGGTTCTTTCTTGTTCCGCTCGTGTTGGAGAATTGAGATGGTAGGCGGCTCAACTCGTAACGGTACAGGCGGAAGATCCAATGTCCAGTTGGCCAGGCTTTCTTTTTGAACCATGTTGGGACGTGTGTCTTGACTGATTTCACTATCCCACCAAAGCACTTCGCTTGGAGCACGGCTTATTATCGTCACAGGCTCTTCGCGTTTAGACTCCTCTCGTTTTCTCAAAGTACGTGTCTGGTAAGGCCAACCCACTTCTTTCTTTTCTTCTTCTCGGGCACGTACAAAATGAGAAGAGAGGTTACCTGGGTGGTATTTTTGCTGCTGCTGTTGTTGTTGTTGTTGTTGTTGTTCTAACTTGAGCTTCTCTGCTTTTTGTCGTGCACGCTCTCTCGCTGCTTCGTATTGCGCTTCTTGTTCTTCCCTTCGTTTCTGCGCACGCTCTGCAGCAGCAGCAATACAAGGTCCCTTTTGAAGGACAGACATATGCTCTCCTTTCTGTACTGCAGAGAGTCCTCGTCGGCTATCTTCCCAGCCTATATCTCCAGATATACGACGTGTCTCATGCTGATCCTGAGACTGACAACGTTCTTCATGAGCCCACGGTTTGTCGTGCGATCTTCGACCCTCCTCTTGACTCCATCCTTTCTCACCGTGTCCTCGTTCTTCATGGCCACGGTGTTTATCTTGGGATCTACGATGCTCTTCGTGGCTCCAAGACCTATCCCCCTGAGATCGCTCTTCGTGTCCCCAGGCCTTTTCTTGAGATTTACAATACTCTTCGTGATTCCAAACTTTTTCTTGCGGATGGCGGTGATGCTCCTCATGTCCCCAAGCCTTTTCTTGAGATCTGCGGCGCTCTTCGTGATTCCAAGCTCTCTCTTGCGAATGGCGGTGATGCTCCTCATGTCCCCAAGCTTTGTCCAGAGGTCGACGATGTTCTCCCTGACGTATTTCTTCTACAAGAGGTTCTTCAGGAGGTGTAGGTTTTAGCTGAGTAGGATCGCCTCGATCGTAATCTTCAGTAAATCGTTCTGAAGGTGTTACTTCGTTCAATGGAAACTTGGTGCCGTCTTCAAATTCAATCACATCCACTGAGAACTCGTCTTGTTCATCATCCAGCATCTAATCTCCAGAAAAAAAGCTTAGAATCCTTTTGTCAATGCCAACGTTGCTCTTTGTCTTACCTCGTCCCAAGAAATCCGTGTTGCTTCATGCATTTCTTTAATATCTTCCTTAATATAAAGTAAAATAAAACAAAAAAATGCAAGGTAATTAAAAAAAAAGTAGTTAGTTTTCTGTTTCTTTTTGCCCTAAAAAATCCAAAAAAAAAAAAAAAAAAAAATCAATCTTGTATGAAGGGTTTACATCAGGTTTCTCTTTTGATAGATGGAAAGAGGAAGGAGTTAGAATTTAGAAATGTCCGAAACGCATGAAAAACAAAAGTGGTTTACTTTGAGGTACGGGCGCAGGAGGTTCGACTTGTGTAGTTTGTGAAGGTAAAGCCCAGGCGCGGGCTACGGGTAATTCGACTGGTTGGACATGCGTTATTTCTGGGCTGGCGGAGGTTCCCCAACTATGAGCTGCGGCAGGTCCATCCATGCCACTCTCACTCTTCAAACTAGGTAGGTTGATAGGTAAAGGTGCTGAGATTTTGGTGGAAAGTAAACGCTGTCTTGTATGTAAACTACGACCTGCTTTTTTTTTTTTTCGAGAAAAAAAAGGGGGGAAATGAGTAAGCTTTGGAATGCAATCACAAGCAAAAAAAACCGCATCTGTTTACCGTTGTTAGCATTCAAAGATGCTGTGTACTTTTTGGGCCCAGTGTTGAATGTTCTAGGTGAGTCTGAAGTCATCTTTTGTTGAAACGAAAAAAAAGTAACAATTAAATAATAAAAGAGATTTTAACCAAGAAAAAGTTTCAATAAATAAATAACAACCCAAAAAAAAAAAAAAAAAAGAAAAAAATAGGAAATCTTCAAAATTAAAGAATATATAATTATCGTTGTTGATTTGCTTTTTTTTTTTTGTGGGTCAAAGTGAGTCAAAGTGTTGCTCGCAAAAAAAAAAAAAATTTCAAAAACAATACAAAAGTTTTTTCATTGGCTGAAATAATTGGTCACGTGATTTTGTGTGGCTATTCATCGTTTTTATTGTTCTATCTATTTCGAACGACCTCCTATTGAAACTCTTTTTGGTATAAAGACAGTTTGTATCAAGTTAATAAAAGCTAAGATAGTGATAATATAGTAGACTAGATGGTAGTCAAAAGGGTAAACGCGGTCTTTTCGAAGTGAATAGGACCAGAGTGAGCCTCCCAAGGTAGGAGCTAAAGGTATTGTTCTCAGTCATAATGCATTCAACCCTTTTTTCTTTCTTACCTATAGCTCGTACTAAGGATGCACAGGATTGATTAAAACCATTAACGGTACCCAAGATCTCGGGGTCTGTGGACGTGCTTACCTGTTTAGATACATGCATTTAGTAAAAGGAGCTAACAGAGCAATATCTAGGCTTACCATGATACTAAAGCTTGTAAAAATAAGGCAATTTCCAAAATACCGAATGAGCAAAAGCGTACCATAGCCCAACTTGAAGAGATTTTTTCCTGTCGCTTCATCCGGAGCATGTTCAAGAATCCAGATCTTGAAACTAGTCAGTCCAGGGAAAACAAAAAAAAGAGGGACGCAGAAAACAAGCGCAAACCGAACAAGTGAAAGAATAGAAAAGCGTTTAGCTACAGCCGGATAGATAGCAAACTGAAACACTAATTGTGATATACCCATAACGGCCAAGGCGCCTGCAAACTCGGTCGAAGTCACCCCTAATCCTCCTGCATAAGAAGGTGCAGTAAAATAAAGAGGCAAAACTTCTTCGAATATCATGGAGTAAAACGCAAATTGACTGCCATCATAAAGGAGACGTACACAAGAATATTTTCAGTACAAATCGAATTTCTTTATAACTTACACATAGCCAGCAATTACAAGCAGCGTGGTCTTTGTAATTCTTCTCAATCCAGTAGGTTGTGTTGGATCGTCATCTTTAGATAAAAGTGTTGTTTGTTCTTCACTGCTCTTGTTGTTCAAAACATTTGGGTTGGATTCTTCTAGAAAGAAAAATGCAACAATGAATCCAAAGCTAGTTAGGAGCGCAGACACAAAACAAGGGAGAAAGTAAGGGTAGTCTTTTAAAAACTGGCTCCATCCAAACAGTTTAGGAAAATTAGTCACTGGATGGTTCAAATAACCGCCTACGAAAATCTCTAATCAGACTTTCGCTCTTATCTCTTTGGTTTACCTATGGCTGGACCTAAGCAAATGTAGAAATGAGGTTTTTTTTAGCTGGTGATTACATGACTTTTTTTTTTGGTTGTTTACCCGCTATAATAAAGTGTGAGTACTCGTTTTTCTAAAATTTTATAGTTTTACCAATCATTCCCATCCCCCAACAAAAGCCAAACATAGAAAAAGCCCTGGCTTTATTTGTATTGTCTGTAATCTCACTAAGAAAGCTTCGTGCAACGCCATTGTTACCGTTCATGATGCCGCATAATGCACGTGAGCCAATAGCCCACCAAAGACTCTTGCTGAGTCCAAACATACAACTCGATACCGCATTACCTACCAAACCACATAATAAAGCAGGTCGACGTCCATAACGGTCAGATATTTTCCCCCAAGCAATTGCTGTAAAAAATTGAGCGACAAAAAAAATGGAAGCTAATGTGTATTTCCAGTCCCTTTTAGTCTCACTAGTAGAAAAAATCATTTATTTTTCTTTACTTATCCACCCTGCATAAGATCCTATCTCTTTTTCATCATCGGAAACTTTCATATCTTTGAGCTATTGTAATGTTAATCAAACAATTGCTGCTATTGCAATTTACCATAAAATAAATAAAAGGCAACAAAATAGTAGATGTCAAAGGCTCACTAAGCAACACAATAGAAACGATGAGAAGCTGCAACTTAGGTAAAGGCGTAACCACAGGCTCTGTCTCCCCCGCTTCCTCGATAGACTGATAGCTTCGCGTATGGCTTCTGGATGAAAGGTTCCGAGAGAGCAACAGGTTTTCGCTCTCTCTATTAGACGTGCTGGTCTGTATCATTCAAATCTATATGCTACTGTATATTTCTTTTGCTACTGCTAACTGAGAAGGATCAGAATGGAAAAACAGCAATTGTAAAAAGGAGCAAACTATTCCAAGAAAGAAAAGCTTTTTATTTATTTTTTTTAGAAAAAATCAAGCACCTTTTTTATATCTTTAGAATGGATCTTTCTAATCGTGCGTCACAGCATGTCATGCAGTAGTTTAGCGGTGCCAACAGACTGTCTTTTGATACTTATGAGCCAACTTTAAATTAAAAAAATGAGTCAAATGAGTCATTTCAGGAGATTCGATGCCTGTGTTTCATTAATGTTTTCTTACTTGAAGAACCAGTTGCTTGGATAGTTTATATTGGTTTGTTTTTGGGAGTTTTTTTTATTTGAGGAACAAGTACAATATATAAGCTATGTGGGAATGTGGGTCTAGAAACAAGATTGCTCAGTACTCGTTAAGGAGGGATATATTGCATTTTGATCGTCGCAAAAATCCTTTTTTTAAAGTGTGGTCAATAAACAAACAAAAGCATAACAGCAAAATGACCCATAAATAGATATATCAATGAGATCGAATTGACATAATCAAAATCTTCCAATGTAAAACTCATAAAGCGTGGATCCAGAAAGTCAACAAAGCTCCGCCATAAGATGCAAATAACATGGATTTTGACGTCAATGCATTTTTTTTTTTTTTTACGTGTCTCTCATATTTCTTAAAAATGGAAATCCTTGGCTCTTGGAATGTCACTGTTGAAGCTATTCATGCTGCTGGAGAAGTTTACAATTTCGCTAACCAGCAACTAGCAAAAGCTAATGTCGCTTTGCCCGAATTTGATTATATTCTTTCAGTATTGACATCCATCTTGGGATTTGTTTTGACACATTCACCCGCAGCTGTACGCCAACTCTATACACTCTTTACAAAACTGCCTCTTTTAGAATACAACTTTGTAACTACTCTCTTTATTATGGTCTTGTTTTATACTTTCTACTGTTTGGTAACTGCCGCCATGCGGTGGGTACGTGGACTGATCTTTGGATTTGTGAGATTCAGTGTGATTATCTTTATCATCTATGGTGCGATTTATCTCTTTCAAACTTTTACAAGTCTCTCACCTACAAACTCCAGCCAATCGTCTACACGAACAAAGTTCAGCTAAGCAAAGTCAACGCTCTTTCACATTTTTTTTTCCATGAAAGAGACAGGTGTATGTGTTGAACAGTTACATGTAAATAAATAACTCGTAATAAAGAACTTACCGAGCTATGATTGCTCTTTTTTTTTTGTATCTTATCTTTGTTTTTTTCAAAAAGATAAAAGGTATTTATTTACAGTATAAAGTAGTTATGGAACAAATATAAAGAATCTATGAGTGCAAACTCATTAACTCCTCCACTACTTTACAAAGATCTTCTACTGTAAGATCAAGTTTGCGTCCTCCTTGAGAACCGTCTACTACGCTTTGCATTTGCTGTGGAGATAAGTCCAGAAAGCTTTCAATCAAATCACCATCAATAAAGTGAATTGCTTCCTCTTTGCGATTTGAGATATTAACACTTCGCCAGCTAAGAGGATCGTCAGTTTCTATTTTTTTTTTTTTTTCTTCTTCTTACTCAGTATGACTCAACTCCCCAATGCTCTTCACAACCCTACACATATTACATTGCATCTGATAAAGTAGCTTGAATCTTTCCGGTGAAAGATCAGCTATAACACCGATGGATCCACTAGAAGTTGCAAATATCAATGAAGGAGTGGCTGGGCTGCTGTCAGGATCGGCATTACTCATACCAAGTGAGCCTGAGCGGTACAGAACAAAATAAGGCTTAGTTTTCTATCCAAGCATTTTACAACACTTACCAAATCGAAATCGACTAACAGTATCACCAAGATGCCAAACACTCAACATGTCCAACAGAGGTTCGTCTACTGAGGCTTCATCTTGACAGTGCTCCATGACAAACAGATGACCTTCTTTTTCGGCTCCAAGGGTCAGGTTGTCGTCAATGGCTTTCATTGCCAATACTTCCTGCGATTTTTCGTGCGCAGCAACTTCTACCAACTGCTGTGTAGTTTGATCTAGCTGAAACAAAACAACCGAGTAGGCCATGTCGCCCGTAGTAATAAAATTGCCATGGGTAGCAATACATCCTGTGACAGAAGGAAGTCTTTTGGAGCTAATCTCCATCAACTCGCCTCCAACCATTGTACGTTCCCAGCGATAGAGACATAGATACCCCTGAACGCTTGCCAGCAACTTGCCATCCATTGGACGAATACAGTCAATTGTACCCTTTGTTCTGTACTGGTGAACCAACCGCAGTTTGCGTTCAAGCGTCAACGAAAGAACCAAGATTCGTCCACGGCCGTTCTCTTTACTAGAAGCCACAACGTAATATTCATTCGAATCGTTTTCAAATTTGATAGTCGTTAATGCAAGGGGTCTTTCTGTATGCTTGAAATAAACACGATCCAATGCTATAAAATAGTTTAGCAAATCGCAAGAAACGAAAAAAAAGGGGGCTATAGCTACACACTTGCCTGTGAATGACTGTTCATCCAACACTTCGAAGCCTCCAGCAACATCAGAAGGACGGTATTTATCGTGAACCCTTTCAGTGATAATACCAAACGATTTTGAAGTTTCTTGATATACAATTCGTCGAGGCGTATCAATGGTTGGTACTTTGGTAATATGCAGCTTTTGAATTTCTTCCATCTGGCCAATCACTAAACCTTCTCGTGTGATCAGCGCTATTGCTCCAGGGAATGTGTCACAGTTGAATGGTGTTGCCCATCGAACCTCTTTAAGATTTACACTGGAGTAAATAAGTTTTTGGTTTCGGCTATGAATTACACTTGGTTTGTCAGAAGCCGCAAACACGTGATTCACCCCATTGAGATAAAACGTGGTAAGATGTGTCGAGAGCTTACCCAGAAACGTTCGTTTCTTTCCCGATAGCTGCCCTGTAATACAATCCAGCTTAAAGTTGTAAAATTGGCCATCCCCAGACGCGACTAAAAGATAATTGGTGGCTTCGAACTGTGAAATCAAAATCGAACGTGGTATCACAGCCTTCCCTAGTCCTTCTTTCGCTATAAGCTCAAGCTGGGGTAATGACAACAGGCATACGTTAGCATCTGTGTTCCATGTACCCACAGCTACAAAAGCTGATTTGCTTGCAGGTCCAATAGGATGAATATCAATACACGAGACTTCGTAATCTAGCTGAATTTCACTGTAAAGCAAGGTCAGCTAAAATCGATATACAATCTATCTATGTATTACCCGACAACAACAAGCTTTTGATCAACCAGCTGAAGCGCCACTATTTTACCATGTCCAAGAGAAATAACGCATTGGGTAGGGTTGATATTAGCTACTACAATGGGGCTTTCGGGCATCCAGGAATCTAACAAGACACCTGTCTCTCGAGCCTCCATCAGTCTGACGCTGCGATCAGTGACTTGTAGGATGCTATGATGGAGCGCACGTCCTGCGACCAACGTCCTTTCATTTAAGTCCAAAGCTGAGTAGCGTTCAAGCCGAACGATCGTATGGTTTGTTTGTAGCTGTAAAATGGCGGATTGGTGTACCATCGACAGCAAAAGCAAATCATCCTCCTCACCCAGAGCCCATACTCCTTTGGCTCCGGTGATGGGAATTGTTGCAAGCTCATTCAACCCAACACCGTTACGGACCACCCGGAGAGATCCCTCTTTGTCAGCGCCAGAGCAGGTAATGATCTGAGTTTGTCCCTGTTTATCTGCTACACAAAAGTCTTTGATCGGTCCTAAATTGGCAAAGGTCTCGATCGTCTGGAGAATGTCTTCACTTTCCTCCGCTTTGCGTTCAATGTAAATCAATTGGGAGTCGCACAGGTTCGATCCAACAAACACAATGTCGTTTTCTAAATAGGAAAGGCAGGAAGGAATCGAAATTGGTCCAAGTTGAATAAATGAAAGTGACTCGACGCGTTGCTCGGTAGTGTTCAGAGTGAGTAGATAGAGTATACCTTCAGCGTCTCCAAGTAAAATACGCGATCCCTCCTTGTTCATCACACAGTAGCTTTTTTTCCCCCAAAAAAACAAAAGTTTAGTATTCATGACTCTCGGAAAAATAAAATAGTCAGGTTACCTAATAATAGTAGACGGTCGGATACCAATCGCAATGGGGGGACGATTCGGTTTCAAATAACGTACAAAACGGCTGGCTACTAAAAGAACACCACCTACAGCAGGTGGCATGGATATCAACAAATTAGCGTCTGTCTCAAAATGATCGAGCACAATATTGCCTCCAATCAGTTGCCGATCGTGAATAGTAAATATCTGGAGAAATCGCTGCTCCAGCGCATCTTCATAAAGAATTAATAGAGTTGGATCTTCGTTGTCTTGTAAAAAAGCTAAGGATATAACCTGTTTATCTGGAAGACTTTCAAAATAGTTAAAATCATGTTTTACAGATACCCATTCAAAAAAGAAAGTACCTAATGTTGATGTGATCTGGAGGTGGATTGTAAAAAGACTCTTGAGAACGTCTTCTTCCCTCTTTGTTTTTAAGCGACGATTTTCTTTGAACAGCTGTATCATAAATTTTGTCTTCATCGAGTATTATTAGTGTTACTGTAGAATCATAAAGTGTTGCTGCCAAGTATTGACAGGTAGGATCCAACGCGGTAATGACATGTTCTGTTTCATTCCGAGGTTGACTAGGAAAAGTAATTTCACCTGTACCCTCTGTTATAATTTGTTGTTGTGTTGCATCGTAAGATAATATACAGTATTTGTGTCGTGCAGTAATTAGTACAAGTGAAGATTTTTCTTGATGCTAAAAGAAACATGTACATATAGATGCAATGCGCGTCAGCAAACTTGAGCTGCTTATTGTTTTTTTTTAAAAAAAAATTAAAATCACTTTTGGTTTAAATAATTCTAATGCAATGATGGTTCCATATATACTGAATTCTATGGTGGGCTTTAACCCATCGGGGGTCAATGTATACACTTCAATGCGGTTTCCTTTTCTATATATAAATATATGTATGCATTTAAGGTTTATTTTTTTCTTTTTTTTTTTCGCAAGATAAAAGTGGTGATCCAGTTATTAATGTTTACCCTAGTATTAAGTTGGTGCTTTCTGAACAAGTGAACGATCCTTTTACTGAGAATTGCGTAGATGTCGGCTTCTGTGCTGTTACAACGTACTTGTAAAAACTCATGTTGTAAAAAGACGTTGTTCAGAAATAAGGACAAAAAAAAAAAAAAAACAAGTGTACTGAAAAAATATCAGTTTTCAAAGTCCACGAAGTAAACCTTTAATGTCTGTGTCTTAAGGAAAGAAGGGCCAAAAGTAATAAAGCACATGTAAGTCTTATAACGATACAAAAAAAAGTACAAATGTAAGCCAAGTAGTCTTTTCGTTTCGAAATTCAATCTTTTGTTTTTTTTTAAAAAAAGAAAATATACTTAAACACTATCTGCTAGCATTTCGTTTATGCTAAACTGAGCAAAAAAAAAAAAAAAAAAGACTTCATAGATAGTATAAATGGATATGACACCAATCGGATGTATATTCAAGTAGACTACACAGAAACCAACAAAGATTTCTAAGCTTGAACATTTTCGATTGTAGAACTATAATCAACTAAAAAATCTTTGGCATCGTACGTAGTGTAGTCTTAAGATAGGTATAGGGTAATTTCAGATGGATACAGATCCGATTGTATCCTAAAATCCGCTATCTAAATAAAGCGACTATATATCTCGATTTGTCGAAAGCGTATTGTAATAAGGGCTGAGGTTACAAAAAGCCAAAAATATCAATAGATCGCCTTTTATTTTAGTTTTTCTTCTTTAGTTTTACTTGAAAACTAACCGAGTTTATCATAGAGCCGTCGGGTATTTCGTATCTTGCCTACAGCGGAATCACATCATTCTTTTAAAAAAGAAAAGTAAAAATAAAATTGAAAAATATAATAGAACAACCATGTTGAAGATCTTGTTATCCTAAAAACAGTGCTTCATTACGTTTACCTCATCTTATTTATAGTGGTTTGGTGTGTATCGTTCTTTGGGTATTGAAGATAATGGGTTATATAAACATTGTTATTTGCAAGTAATTTGCATTATAGTGTATTGTGATGTTTTATAGTGTGTTTTTTAACTTTGTGGTTTGGACCATGAATGGTAATAAGGGCAAGCTCTCTCTTCAATGTATGCGCAAACTTACAAGGGGTTTTCTATGTGTTAATCAAGTCTTAATAAAACCAAGAAAACTGGAAGTATATGGGTACTGGAAACATTTTTACATGTGTCTGTTTCTTTTTTGTTTGTTTAGAAGTTTATTCTAGAAGTAAATGAAAAAAAACTCGCCGAGATTTTTTTTTTCATTGAAAACCTTATCGTTTATGTTTCTATGGGGAAAAGAAGTACGGAAATATTCACAGAATAGAGGAAAATTAGTGCATTATAGCAGAATATGTATTATTATATTGACTTCGGATTTAAAGAAAACGCATGCTGAAAACCATTTCGATCGAATTGTTGCTATTACTGGGGAATACATAGCTCGTTAGGAAAATTATCTATAAAAAAAAATAGAAAAACGAAACAAGATGTGGCAGACGTATAGCTTCTTTAAACTATAGGGCGAACCGTGGACCGGAAATTTTGCTAAACCTATCTCAAAAAGACAACTATATTTGTATGAATCCATTTGAATAAAAGACCATGAAAGTAAGTTCAAAAAAAAAAAAAAAAAAAATTTCAAAATAAAAATATGTCAAGTAGAGAAAATTTACAGTGTATACAATAAGCAGTATCCTGTATGTAAGTTTTCTGCATTTGAAACCGTGTGTAAAAAGTTGAAATTTGAGCTAGAGAAGAGGTTGAATAAACATCTTCCTAACATTCTCAAGCTCGAAAGCAACCAAAGACTAAAAAAGTAAACAAAAGCCAACCTCGATTTCAAAAGCATCACTAGAATGCTACCAATGATAGTTTATGCCTCGGAGGATTGGACGTATAAATACAACCAACATTTGCATCTTTTTTTTTCTTACCACACATCCAAATCCCCTCCTTACCTTTTTTTTTCTTTCAACAAACAAGACAAATGGCTCGTTTTTCATTAGGTGCAATTGTTTTCGCCACGTTGTGTGCAACTGCTTTGGGTGCCTGTAAGATCTTTATATAGATAAATGATAAGATATTAAAATACAAACTTTATTGATTAGCTGACCCTTCCTGCCAAAGAACTCTTAAAGTGTTGAACCAACTGGACTTGGATTCTATTAAACACTGCAAGACCTTTGAAGGAACAATCACGGTTGACAAAATCGGTGTTGCACCTATGCTTACTATGGAAGGAGTTGAGAACTTGGTGGGAGACTTGTTTTTATCCAACAATGCAGATCTTGGAGGATTCAGTGCTCCTCACCTCAAGACCGTAGAGGGTCAAGTCAGAATTGAAAATCATACTATTTTGAGAAAAGCTGAATTTCCCCAGTTGACTCAAGTTAACAGTATGACCTTCTCTGTTTTACCAGCTCTTGACGCTCTTCAATTCCCTGCCGGTCTCTCCAAGATTGGAACCTTCAAGATTGAGGATACCAAGGTCCCTAAAGTTGATGGATTTAAACCTGAAAGTATTGGCTCACTTACCTTGACCCACAACAATTACATGCAAGCATTTGACTTTTCTTCTGTCAAGCAAGCTAACGAGGTTCACATCACCGGAAACAACCCTGAAATGGTGTTTAATGTAAAGTGATAAAAGAAAAAAAAGAAAAAAAAGACCAAGCTGAAATGGTTTTAATTTTTTATGAATAGGCACCCAACTTGAATTCTCTTCAAGCTGGTAGCTTCTTGAACTTGGGTGAACTCAAAATGCCTGCTTTGACCACAGTTCAATCCGACTTTTTTTTCCACGATAACCAGTTCTCCATGCTCAGTCTAGACTCCCTTCAAACTGTTGGTGGTACCTTTACCATTGTTAGCAACAAGAAGTTGACTGGTGTTTCTTTCAAGAAGTTGGACTTAGTTAGCGGTGCTCTCTCTATCGGCGACAACGGCCAATTGATGTCTATTGAAGGTTTTCCCAGCCTTAGAGAAATTCACGGCACTTTGGATTTGGCCGGTAACTTTGATGATTATAAACTTCCTGCTCTCCAAGATGTTCGTGGTGGTATGCGTGTTCAAACTACTTCTTCCAAGGTTGCCTGTAGCGATCTTGAACGTTCTTTGAAGGGTGGAAATGTAGTGAAGGGAACTGCTTGGAGCTGTGCTGCCAATATGCAAGAGGATCAAATAGCCCCTACTGTAGGTCAAACCCCTACTGACAACGGCGATGTCAAAATCACTCTTGGAAAGGAGTCTAGTCCTGTAAGTTCTATCAAAGATGGAAAGAGTGGTGGTATGACTCAGGGTAAAGAGAGAGAAAGCATCAGTTTCGCTGGCGGCGCTTCTACTCTTTCTAGTTCCACCATGGGATTAGCTGCTGTAGCCGGCTTGGTCTATCTCCTCGTTTAGCCTTTACAACTTTTAAAAAAAAAACCTAATTCTTTCCAATGTTCCCCCCTTTTTTTTTTTTTTTTTTGGCTCCTAAAGAAATAAATATCTTTTAAAGTTTTCTTTGTAACTTGGTTAGTCTTGTGTACTTTAAAGAAAGACACTCCAATCATACATTTACTTTAAAGACAAGTATATGGCTGAGTACTTTTCAATAAAAAGATTTGAAAGAATTATGTATTGACTTGCTTGTTTTTATTATTTGTAAAAAAAAAAAAAAAAAAAAAAAAAATTAAAGTTGAATAGAAGTTAGACTTGCAGATCTTCCAATCTTTCTTGTAGTTCGTCGTGTTGGGGCAATTGGTTCTGTTGCACCTCACTGTGCTGAATTTCATTTTGTTGTTGAGACGAGGAACGGGAATGACGTTTAAATTTTGATACTGCCTTTATCTATACCAATGTTTTAGTTTCTTTATCATTAGTACACGCTGTTTGTTAGTTACCACTACGAACAAACTAGCAATACTTTTGATAGCATTATTCATATCTTCTTCGGTGACTTCAGAGACAATAGCACAGTTCTCTTCTTCAGGTATCATGGTCTCGGTACCACTGTTAGTTACCCAGGGATGCTCCTACATTGAAGGTCATTGTAAGTCATAAAAATCGTACTTTTTTAGTATGAACTCACACGAAGCTCTTTCATAGTGATACGAGTTTCTGGATTTCTATCAAGTATTCTTTTAAACAGGTCCAAAAGACGACTGTCAGTGTCATCACCGTATACAATGCTGAAAGGTGTTACTTGCTTTGTTTTTTTTTGTTTTTTTTTTTGTTTTATGGCATAACAAACTTACGATGCACCCTTGATCTCTTCGTATAGATCCAACAAATTGTCATTCATAAAAGGCGCCTTTCCATATATCAAACAGTAAAGAGTCACGCCCATTGACCAAATATCTGTTGCTTTACCTGAGACCTCACCGTGTTTGGCAACACATAATTCAGGTGCCATAAAAGCAGGGCTGCCAGCTGACTTTTTTAGTTTATCATTTCCTTTCACAAACATCTCCGAAACGCCAAAATCAACAATTTTTAAAACGTCGTCATCAGAAATCAGCAAATTATCAGGCTTAATATCACGATGAACAATATCATGAGCATGTACTGATTATGGATTAAATTAACAAAAAGTACTGCTTATTTTTGCTGTAGCTACTTACAGTACTCAATTCCTAGCATCATTTCCTTAAAGCATCTCCTGGCTCTTTCGTCTGTATAGGGTGTAGCTATTTGATCTGATTCGATTGCCATCAAAACACCTTTATGCATCATTTCAAAAACTAAAAAAAAAATAAAATAAAGAGAGTAACTGTCAATATTGCCCTTTTAACTTTTTTTTTTTTTTTTTTTTTCTAATAGGCGAATACCCTAACCCATATAAAGCGAATCACCAGACGGGTCATCGAGGACCTCGAACAGTCGAACTACATGTGGATGGTCTAGTTTCTTCAAGATGGCAATTTCACCTCGGACAAGCTCTAGAGGATTTGTGCTTCCAATTTGTGCTGTTCTTTGTCTATTTACACCCAAACCCATCATTCGGCCCCTTGGTCCAGAACGGCGAAAAAGGTCCATTTGTTCCTTTTTTCTTAATCTTGATTTGCTGAATTCTTTGATTGCCTAAAGCAACATTAGCTGTAATAAGAGGAAAAAAAAAAAAAAAAAAAAAAAAAAGTGCCCTTTCAGCTTACATATTCTGTGCCTGTATTTTCATCAATACCGAGATGAACTGTTCCAAAAGCACCTCTTCCAATTTCTTTCTTTAACAGATAGTTGTTAATTTTTCGGAGGCCTTCTTTAGTTTCTGAGGTTGTGGCTCCTAACGTTTCTACAACGGAGTGTGGACGGCTTCTTCTACTCGAACTACTAGGGGATGGTGTGTTTGACATTGATTGAGTAAGAAATAAAAAAAAAAAAAAAGCAAAAAGAGTTGAAAGTTATGCCGTTTTTTATACAAGTGCTACTTGTGCTACTTAAGCCACTTTTTTTCTGGCCTAAGAGTAGATGGATCACACATGCCAAGAGACATCAGGCTCAGACATTGAGATTTTGTTCCTATCAATACGCCATATAAGGTAAGTACACAATCCAGAATTTAGGTTGAAAACGCGTCAAATGAAAGCAATACTGATATTGTTTTTAGTGGGTCATTCTTGAAACACTCTTATTTTGACAGCCAAATCGTCTGTCAGACTGAAAAAAAAAAAAAAAAGGGCCCCTTTGACAATGGATGTCATGAGCCTCTATATACAGTTGGGTAGCTCATAAGAGCTTTTGTTGATAATTAGGAAAAACGCCACGTAAAAACAAACAAAGCAGAGATGAGGCGCGGGTTTTAGTAAAGCTAGAGACAAATTTATTCGTAAAAGTTTACTTTATGATGTACTATTACCTAAGGTAATACAATACTCCAAAGTAATAATAATAAAAGCAGGGACCTCATGAGTCTTTATTATGCATCTCTTTTTTTTTTTTCTCTTGTCTTCCTTTTATCCTTTTATCCATCCATAGGGAACTACCGAAATCGTGTCGCACTTTAAAATACAAGCGTTGATTCTAGAAAATGAGTGGCGAAACAAGCAACTAAAGTTACGGAATTATTGGGTTTTTATCTACCTGAACATTCGATCTATTAATCGAGGCAGGATTCAGTACGAGAAGAACATTTCGCGTTATCGGTACAATCCGTACTGTCCGTGTTGTCTGTACTACCTTGATCATTATTGCTATTCGTTGTGTTTTGACAATTGTTGGTCTTGGATCTCAAGCTATTTGCCGCAGTATTCAATCATGTCATTTCTCATGTATGGCGATTAAAGTATGAATATTCAAAGCCCCAACCAAATTTACCATATAAACCCAAAGAGGACCGGTGTGTCATTTATTCTGACTTTACTTTTCAGAACTTTTTGCACAGCCTTAATTTTATTTACCAAAAAAAAAAAAAAAAAAAAAAAAAAAAAAAAGCTAATAAAGTACAACATATCAAAAGCTTGTTCTCTTATCGAGGCTTTGCCTAAAGTTTTAGGTGGTAATTCCAACAACTTGTAAACAGTTTCTAAACTTTACCAATAGCGCTTATTGGTATATGTCATAGCATAGGGTAGTACAATGTTTGATATGTGTGTGATAACAGACCAGAGAGAGGTTTAATAAAAAAAGAAAGAGCGATGGCTAAGGGAATCGTCTATGCTAAATTTCGCGGCATCCTACTATAGTATTTATAGATACCAAGAACAGTTTCCCCCCCCCTCTTTTGGCAAAATCTTGTAGTTTTGGCTCTGATGGGGTTGGAACACTATAGGAATAAAACAAACGAAAAAATCGTTGTAAGGGAGAAAATGCAAAGTGTATTGGTGTTTATTATTGAAATGCTTAGTGTTGTTATTGTTTTTTTTTTTTTTTTTTTTTTTTTTAAAAAAAAGGTCTCTAGTTGTTAATTAATGTAGACGATGCAACAAATGATGCGTTGTAGTTACTGGTTGAATTGGTCCTCTAGTGAGTTATAGTATCAGCTCTCTTTGTTTTTGAGGATAATAATCAAAGGTACTTACAGCTGAAGAGAAGCTCAAGAGGACGGAATGGTTTCCGTTCAACAAGTTTTCAAATTTATGACTAGACTAAAAAAAAAAAAAAAAAAAAAAAAAAAAAAAGCAAATTCATGAGCGTGTACTTCAAACCTAGGGTAGTTTTTGGTCTTACAGTAATATAGGAAATGGGGAACCCAGCGTTATTGCATTCAGATTTAACAGTGATAACATCATCAGCTACCAGGGCCTTTAGTAGCCGGTCAACGTCTATTTTTGATAGGCCTTTTCCAGCGCCATAGCCGTGGAGTTTATCATACTGATTTTCCAAGATACGCTTGAGTCTGGAACCTCTAAATACGTCACCAAGTTGAGATAAAGTGATACGATCCGGATGAATTTGTTGAAACAATCGAATCAATTGTTGAGCCTCATTTGTCATATTTTTCAGAAAGTTTGTTGTGTGCTGATTAGCCACGCAATTATCGCACATCTTTTGACAGCCTTGCGGATTGAATTTCTCACCAAAATAACCAAGGATTTGCTTTCTTCTACAGTCTGTTTTGTTATCACAGTACCTCATCATCATATTCAGATTGTCTCTTTGTCTTTGTTTCTGCTGCCAGCTGCCTTCCCCCTGATCTATGAGATAGTTGTGTGTACGCATATCCTGAAAAGAATAGTACAGTCGACAGATCGCCCTTAGACCGTCCCGACCTGCACGACCTGTCTCTTGATAATAGCCTTCGACAGAGGACGGCATCGAAAAGTGAACTACGTAACGAACATCGGCTTTATCGATCCCCATACCAAACGCAATGGTAGCCACAATCACCCGTATCCGGTTGGTTTGCCACTCTGTTTGTACCTCACTTCGCTCACTGGATGTCATCTTGCCATGATAATGCTTGGTCGATATACGATAATTTTTCCTTAAGGTTTCTGCTACCTGTTCACAGTCTTTTCTAGAGGTACAATAGATAATGCCTGATTCATTGGAATGTTTTTTGATAAAATCGCTAATATCATCCAAATGTCTTTTTCCTTTTTTCTCTAATATCTCATACCTAACAAGCTATTTCTTAGAAACAGAGAGCATATGGACCATACTTACACCAAGTTAGTTCTGTTAAAGCTTTGTTTCATGAATTTACAATGTTTGATACTCAGGTTGTGTATGACATCTTTTTGTACGGCGTCATTCGCAGTGGCAGTGAGTGCCATGATAGGTACTTGAGGATAAATTGTTTTTAGTGAACCGAGTTGTTTATAGTCTGGTCTGAAATCATGACCCCATTGGGACACACAATGCGCCTCGTCAATGACGAATCTGGCCAGCCGGCCTCGGTTATAAAGGCTATCCATCGCGTTTCTCAGTTGATCTGATTTACTCATGAGTTCAGGAGTGATATAAAGAAGTTGAAGCGAAGGCTGGTCCTCATAAAGGTTATGATAGATCCACCTTCTCTGTTCGGCAGACACTGAACTATTCAACATGCCGGCCGCAATCCCTCTTCCTTTCACCAGCTGTTCTACTTGATCCTGCATGAGCGATAAAAGTGGAGATACTACAAACGTAACACCTGGTGTTTTGTAGTTTTGAATGATAGCAGGTAGTTGGTAGCACAAACTCTTGCCGCCTCCAGTCGGCATCAGCACAAACACGTCGTCCCCGTTCAGTGTGGTGTTGATGGCTTCAAGCTGATTTGGCCTAAAGTCCGAAAGTTTAAAGTTCTGGGTAAGCGCTTTCCGGACATCCCTTGACCAAGGAAAGTTAGGCTCAGGGATAGTTTTGGATGTCGAGGGTTGGGTGATGGTGGGTATGGATGGTATCGATGTCTGAGCTGGCTTATGAAAGAAGGGCGATGTCACTTGACTTTCTTGTGCAGGAATAGAGAAACTGTCCAAGCGAGCTGTCAAAGGGGGCTTCTGGGGTTCTTTCAAATCGTTGATTTTTTGTTGTAGCTCTCTTCTTTCTTTCATCAGTGCATCCTGCTTGGCCTTGGTGATGTTTCCTAGGGTATCGACGATCTGGTGCGATATCTGATTGAACTGTTTCTCCAATTCCTTTAATTCGCTCTCTCTCTCTTTTAGTGCCATCTCCTCGTCTTCCCACTCAAAGTCGTCATCGAATTCGTGCTCGATCGAAAGAATGTCCTCGTTCAGGCTACTACTATGCGACGGGCCAATCTTGGGTCTTTTTTCATAACGCTTTTCAGTTAGGTCGATACATTCTATCTCTTGATTCGATCTCTTCATCTCCGAGCGCGCTCTCCCTAACCCAGTGGGCTCTGGGTTCGCCAGAACTTTTTGGCCGACCCTATTGTAAGAAGTTGTGTATGAAAAGGCAGGAGGTTGATATTCGGATGGCGTACTGTTGTTGTTATTTGTATTTTGGTTATGACTACTCATCGTAGGGCTGGTGTGACGTATGCTGTTATTGTCGTAATGAGGATAGTTATTACTGTTGTCATTGTTGCTGATTATTGTTTCTATCAGGTGCATAAAAAATGTCATCAGTTTACACGTTATTAAAGTAGTTGTGTACATGCTAATATCCACCTCGTATTCTAATATTCTGTCGTTGTTCCTCCACTGGCTTATACTTTCTGTTATGCTTTGTTATTATTTTTGGTTTTACTACCCTATTAAACCAAGCCAATTGTTCATGGTAATTGGTTTTTGAAGTTTTCATAATCTTGTTTCTCTCTAAGCAAAAAAAAAAAAAAAAAAAAAAAAATGCTGCTACGAGATTTATTTCACAGTCCGTCGGAGATTGAAACGACGCGAATTCACACTCTACTTTACTTTTGAAAGGTGGTGTTTCGGTATCTGAAAACACTCGAGCTTTTTAAAAGTTCCTAGCAAAGTGTGTAGTGGTTGATCGGTACGTTTTAGGTGATTGGATTGTTTTAGCTATCCGAATTATGCAGCGTGATACAAGCAAGGTAGATAAAGCTCTGTTAAGAAATCAAGTTTTTTTTTAAGTATTGACGCTTCTAACCAAACGATTTCTCAGGATGATGTTGCAAAGTAAGTGATGTATGTATGTTTCGTTCATGCGCTGTGTTACATTAGAGTGTGGATGCAGAATACAGGAGGTCAACGTCCAGCGTGTGTGTTATGCCCACAAGGTACGATGCATAGGTGATTTCGTAATGCCTGATGAATAGACCCAAGCCAAAGGTCACTGGGTGTCTGTTGATCCAAGGCAGCTCTGCTTGTGGACCCCTTGGAGTTGCTCACAGTGTCTTTTCCAGAGCAAGACGTCATACAACAGGGTTCGATCCGAAAGAATAAAAGCAACGGATTTTTTCTAGCTATTTTCTTTTTTTAAAAAAAAAAAAAAAAAAAAAAAAAAAAAAAAAAGGGGGGGCAAGAGAAATGGCAAGAGAAACGGCAGTCAAAGATTATCATCGTTTTTTGTTTCGTTCTTCAGGTCGACTTGAATTGGATGCGACGGCAGTCAAGGTGATAGAAGCGATGATGGAAACGCTAGTACCTGTGTTAAGCGATAGAGCGATTACGGCATGGATCAAGCATCGACCGGACCATTGTGCAGAGCAAGTACGTGCGTTGGGGAAACTGTCAGGGGGCGAGTTACCGACCGGCGATGGTTGATTTTGTACAACAGTCGTTTTTACCTGAACAACAGGCCAAGTTTGTACAGGCGGTTAGGTTTCTCTGTGAGCAGACACCTCGGTTGGATCAATGCTCAGTTGCACGCCGGACAGCGCTTGTGCTTGAGTGGACGCAACATGCATCGACCCGAGCCATGGTGGGACTGTTTCGAAGTCTGACGTTGACGGTGGTGTATCGTCAGCCACCGGCGTTGGTAGAGCAGGCGCTTGGCTGGCCTCCATCTCTGGATGGATGGAAAGCGGGGGAAAGGTTACCGGTATTGGACATGCCTGTACCGCATCAGCGGTTTGATACAATCGTGATAGGCAGTGGCGCGGGTGGAGGTAAAAAGGAAGGAAAAAAAAAAAAAAAAAAAAGACCCTTTGGGCGAGAGGGGAGGCTCATCGGATTTTAGGTGTGGTGGCAAGCGAACTGGCAGCTCACGGACAGTCAGTGCTCGTCATCGAAAAAGGAAAATATAAACACGAAAGCAAATTAGGCAGGAACGAAGCAGAGGGTTATCGCGATCTTTACGAATCGAGTGGTCTGGGGATCAGCGTAGGCGGGCATCTAGGCATAGTCACGGCCAGTACGATGGGGGGGGCGGTACGGCTGTCAATTGGTCTGCTACGTTTGAGGTAATCAAAAACCCAAAAAAAAAAAAAAAAAAAAAAAAAATCCCCCCAAAAAAAAAAAAAGAGAGAGAGAGATTAAATGTGTGGGTTTAGCCTTTGATGAGCGTAAGGAAAGCATGGGAAGAGTTAGGATTGAGTTATTTTGGTTCTCTGGAGGTAAGTGAACAGCGAAAGAGGAATGGAACCACCCACTGTAGGCTTTTAGTTTTCGCAAACGATTGAAAGGGTCTTAGCACGTATTGGGGCCTCGACGGAAAATGTGACAGAAAACGGCTCGGGTGATATACTTGTCAAAGGCTGCAGGTAGAGGAGCCAAAAGAAAAGCGCAAGACTGACCAAAGCATCGAAAGCTAGGGATAGACGTAGCGACGATTCCTCAAAACACGGGCGGTCAACGGCATGCGTGTGGTACATGCCATCTGGGCTGCCGTCAGGGGGTGAAGCAAGGAACAGTGCAAAGTTGGTTGAGTAGGGCCAGCAAGGACGGTGCCCAGCTGTTGGATCAAACGCGAGTGAAGCGAGTGATCGTCCGGGATGGACGTGCGGTGGGTGTGCTGTGTGAGTTAAGGGATGGGAGTGAAGTGACGATCGAAGCAGGACGGGTGGTGGTCAGTGCCGGCACGCTTCAGTCGCCAGGCCTCTTGCTCCGTAGTGGACTCAAGAACGCCCTGATTGGCCAATCCCTGAAGGTGCATCCAATTACCAGCTGCGTGGGCTTTTTTGAGACGGAGGTTCAAGCTTCACGAGGGGAGATCGTACAGCAACGCGGTCTATGAGGCAGGGGACTTTTATCTCGCGTCGGTATTTTTGCCACCTTTGTTCTATTGCCATTACTTTCCATGGGAAAACGGAGCGGCTCATAAAGACACGATGCTCGACATTCATCAGGCGGCTTGTTTTGTAGTGATGGTACGCGATCAAGATTCAAAAGGGAGTGTGGATTATGACGCAGAAGAAAACGCTCGTGTGCACTACACACTCTCAGCACAAGACGCGCAGTCCATGATGAAAGGCATACTCAAGGGAGCGGATGGGATGGTAAGTGCTGGAGCGCGTAAGGTAGCCTGTGGACAGCACTATCAGGCCCCTTTTGAGTTCAAGCCGGGAGAGGAGCGTTCGATCAACCATCCACGGTTTCTCGCCTGGAAAGAGCGCTTGGCCCATCACGGTCTGGTGGCAGGCGATTATTTCTGTGGGGCAGCGCATCCCATGTGTACAAAGTAAGATTGTTTTTTTTTTTTTTTTTTTTTTTTTTTTTTGCCAACGCTACTTTTATCTCATTTAAAAAAAAAAGTCGGATGGGCATTTCTCCCGACACGTCCGTCGTTCAGCCCACAGGGGAAACCTGGGAAATAGAAAATCTGTATGTGGCCGATGCTTCTGTTCTGCCCACGTCTTTAGGCGTCAATCCTATGGTGACCATTGAAGCTGTCGCTCTCTCCATCGCTGGCTCTATTCTCAAATCACAGTCAAGAAAACAATGACTTTTAAAAACAGGAAGATAGAATAGGCATCCACTCTCTTATTTTTTTTTTTTCCGTATTTTTCCGAGCACCCAAAAAAAAAAAAAAAAAAAAAAAAAAAAAATTTTTTTTTTTATTACACGTGCAGTGCCAATGTTTCTGTCCCTGAATAAGAAGGCTACACAGAAGAAGGCCAAGGGACACCTTTTTCTTGACATCACCTCTGATGATGACGGAGAAAGAGCGTGGATCCAAAAGTTTCCCCACCGGAGAACGATTTATTTGTTATCTCTGCGGAGTAAGAAAAAGAACCCTGATTGTATCGTCCAATCATATCGGATCTGGCCCACGTGTCGAGTGATGGCCAGACCCTTAAAAAAAAAAAGACATGGGGAATGAAAAAGTAGTTTATTGGATCAAGTCTATAGAAAAGAAAGAGAGGGCTATTATGTACAAAAAAAAAAAGAAGGGGTGGGGGAAAAATAAAATGGGCGTGAAAGGAGGGTCATGCCCAGGGAGATGAAGTATGTATAGATGGCGATAGATGGAAGAGGCATAGAGGTTTGGCTTAGAAAGGAAGAAGGGAATGAATGGAAGGTAAGCTGGTAGTAAGCGGGGGAGGCCGATGAGCGATGGGAGGCAAAACACGGGCCTGGGGTGGTCTTTCGAGTAAATCCAATAGGTTGAGAGTGGAGGTGCGAGAATCCAAAGCGAGTGGAGGTAGTTTAGAGGCAGGTTTGGGAGAACCCAAAGAGAGAAAGGCAGGTGAAAGGGTAGGTGAATGGCCTGGGGTGATAAGATCTTCTGCCTCAGAAAAACGAGAACTGGCAGAAAGAGCAGGTGAGGGTGGCATGGAACGAATCGGGGGTTGGCTGTGTTGGATGATTTTGGTGTCTTTTGTTCTCCGTGCCCTTCTCTTGTTGGGACAAGTGTGGATGCGGACATGACGGGTGAGTTCGTCTGAGCGAGAGAATCGCTTTGTACAGCCGGTAAAAGTGCAGGGGTGAGGCTTTTCTCCCGTATGTGTACGAATATGCCGGGTTTGATGTTCCAATCGATAGAACGATTTGGGACACATCGGGCACTTGTAAGGTCTGGGAATATTGGCCTTGTCTACCGGCGGAATGGCCTTTTTAGGTGCACTGGCTGTAGGGTGGAGCTGAATGGCGCTATAGAAACTGGACATGGTCAAGGGAAAAAAATAAATAAATAATAACAAAAAAAGATGAAAAAAAGAAAGAAAAAAAAAAAAAAAAAAAAAAAAAAAAAAAAAAAAAAGCTTTTATAAGACAAAAAAAATTTTTTTTTTTTTTTTTTTTTTTTTTTTTTTATTATTATGATTAGGATTATTATTATTATTTTGGGTCAATGATGGTTCAAGATAGGGGGGTGTTGGGGGGCTTTCGTGATTTCTATTCTCCACACATCCGAAAAAAAAAAAAAAAAAAAAAAAAGAGAGATGGGAGGCGATAACCCGAAAAGGAAACTTTCTACCTTTTTTTTTTTTTTTTTTTTTTCACACGCATAGAAAACGATCCCCCCGCCTTTAGATCAGCTTACTTTCAAGGGCAAAACCTCACACGGACGATGGGTTTTAGAGTATCTCCAGGAACGGGTGGAGAGAGTGAGAGAGAAAAAAAAAAAAAAAAAAAAAAAATGGCGATGTGGGGTAAGAAAATTCTAAATCCAGACAATCGGTCCTCCGCTTGGCTTGAAATGGCATGCTTTTTTTTTTTTTTTTTTTCTCTCTTTCTCTTTCTTTCTTTCTCTCTCCGAATATTCATCACGCAATCTTCAGACGAAAAGAAATCACACGTTGAATAACGCTTTGTCCGTGCTGCTTTGAGGGTGTGAAAAACACCGCATTTTGAGTAACGCGACCCTTGTCCGGCCGACTTGTTTTCTCCCACCCTGGATGCATAGAGTATGACTACCGCCTTTTCAGATCAGGCTTGGTTTTCACACGTACGCTTACATTCGTGAGTGTAACCCTGCCAAGTTCAACCAACGCGTTGACCTTGTCTCTACGGAGAGATGCGGGATAGTTTTCTTATTTATTTTTTCCCCACAAACACATTCCGAAAACAAACATTTCACAGAATAGACTGAGGGGGCCCATGTGATTATTTCTTTCTATTTTTTTTTTATATATTCAAAATGACAATTCTTCACACCATCACATGAGTCTGTAGAGTGTCTGTTTTAAGCTTTTTCATAGACGATCCCTTAAAAACTTAAAAAAAAAAAAATTTTTATTCAGCGTAGTTTTCTAACTTCATGTCGTTTACACCCAAATCTTCGTTTGTCTGCCAGTCTCTTTCGTAATCTTCAATCGTCATTTGCGGGTCAAGGTCGGGTGCATACAGGTTTTGGAGATAAGAGTTGGCAAGCGGATCGTCCACAATAATCTTGATAGGCAATCGTTCACCATCAGCCACTGCCTTGACCTTGGCCAAGAACGTAGCCCAGCGTTCCTTGCTTTCGCTCGTGCCCGAATCCCCTTGAATAAAAGGCGCACGACGTTCGAGTTCATCGTGCACCTGTCTCAGCAAACCTTCAATCGTCGTAAACCGTCCGCCCAACGTGCCCGGCGTCAGTTCTAGATCAATCTCCGGAATACTCAAGCCACACGTCTCTGACTTGAGAATATCGCGCGACAAATCTTCGGCTTCCGTCATGTTCAATAGAATCCGACGTCCCTTTTCGGAAATCGCGCCTCCCGCTTTCACATCGTTGCTCTTGTACCCACAGTGCTCGC
Organism: Sporodiniella umbellata; assembly: GCA_025677835.1. NCBI lineage: Eukaryota > Fungi > Mucoromycota > Mucoromycetes > Mucorales > Rhizopodaceae > Sporodiniella > Sporodiniella umbellata. Next base: position 39,938 of record JAIXMR010000112.1, on the reverse strand, counting down.
AGTGCGTGGCCATAATCACGACTTCTTTAAAGTGAGGGATTTGCATCAAGTGCATGTTGGTCGCACAGGGCGTGTTACAGCTCGGACAGTTGGCTGGGAAACTCATCACCTCAGGAATCCCTTGTTCGTTCACCATCTCTGACGCTGTGGCTGCCTTGATACGCCCAGATGCTTCTATCGCTGCTTTCTCGGCTGGTGTCTGTTCACTGTTCTCCTGGAGACCCAAAAACGCTTGTTGCTCCGCACTGCGTGTATACCATCGTAACTTGATCTGTGGGTCTTGTTGTGGTAAACATCGGTTCTCTGCATACGAGTTGCCCGAGGGATCATCCAATACGATCGTAAACCCACGTCCTTCCTTATACTCTCGCATCGTCGCCAAAATCTCTTCAATTCGTCTATACACCGCTTCGTCTTGGATCTTGCGCACAGGCTGTCCCGCCTCGAGATCTTCTATCGCATTGCCTACCAGTCCTTCTACCGTCGTCAACAGCCCTCGATCGTTATTGGCTGGAATCTCCATATCCAACTCGAGAAATTTCACTGCGCAGTAATCCGATTTTACCAGCTGTCGGTTCAAATCCTATCCTCACTCACATCAGCCTTCCTCTACAACACACTCCCACCTACCTCTTTCTTTTGAACTGACACCGTAATCGTATGCCCACGTTCGTTGACCACTCCCGCACTTTGAAGTTCATTGTTACGAAAGCCACAATGAGCACATTCAAACGCCATGATAATAATCTCTCTATCACACACAAAAAAAAAAAAAAAAAAAAAAAACCCCCCCACCCTTATCAGTCTTTTGCTTTTTTTTTTTTTTTTTTTTTTTTTTTGGTAAACAATTACTTGAAGTGAGGAATCTTGGATAACAAAATACGTGTCAAACCCTACATTCAATCGCAACTCTCAGTTTCCTCCCCTTCATAAAACATCATTGTCACCTACATTCTCTTGACATTTCATACACAAACTTTCAATTTCAGTGGGTGCACTCTCACTGAGGTCAACAAACATAGGTTCAGCCATAGTGAATCAAAATAAAATAAAAATCCCAAAAAAAAAAAAAAAAAAAAAAAAAAACCAAAAAAAAAAAAAAAAAAAAAGGAATTTCACGGTCACAGCACTGGACGAGGCTTTTATTTTATCCTTCCAAATCTTCTTCTTCTTCTTCCAAGCCGCGTCGGAGGGTAGCCACACGACAGTTACAGACCTGATCGAGTAAGGTGGGTTCATCCGCCAATCGTTGACTTGCCTTTTCGGCTGCTCTTCTTCGAGCGACTTTGATATTCCAGTCCGAACCACAGGCCAGAGGTTGATCGTGTAAAAAGACCACGCATTTTTGACTTTCAGGTCCGGTGGAGCCGGTCGAATGGTTTCTATCGAGAGATGAGTACATCAAAATAGAGAAAAAGGTTCTACCTGAGCATGAAGCCATCACAGCCAAAGGCTTGAAGGTCTGTCAAGAGTTTCCGCATGGGATGAATCTTGACACGTTCAGGCGTCACATGCTGTTGAAAGACAGGCACAAACCATCGCTCAAATAGCTTTTCACATGGAGCAAGGTTGAACTCGGCATCGACAAAAAGAGCACCCAGCATGCTTTCTACCACATCCGAAAGCACTTTGGGGATATTCAGCTCGGCCCAGTACTCACCCACGTCTCGCCCGCAAGCCTTGAGTTCCCTTACCTCGTTCTCCAGAAACTCGATGGATCGGATCAGCTTACCAGAGTAATGAATAATATGTTTATGAAGTCCCTGGTTGAGGCAGATAATCCCCAGCACATGGTTATTCACGCACGAATCTTTCAACGTCGTGATCTCTCCCGGTTCCGCTTGAGGATAGGTCGTGTACAGGTACCGGATCACCAAGAAATCCAGAATCGCATCCCCTAAAAACTCCAGCCGTTGATAGCACGGGGCCGTCGCGTTCGGTAAGCTGGCATGCGTCAGCGCTTCTACCATCAGTAACGGGCTCTCAAACCCATGGCCCACCAACGACTGCACTCTGGCCACGTCCAGCAACCGGAGCGCTTTGATTTCCGCTCGGGCTGGCACCGTCTTACGAAGCTCCCTAAACGTTCGATTGAAATCCGCCCAACACTTGATCTCGTCAAATGGAATCTGTAGTTGAATCGCTGTATGCAGACATCCTTCCAATCCCTGGCTCAAATACCCCGCCCCCAGTGACGCTTCCACAATATCCGCCAACGTCTTGTCTGATAATCGGTGTTTGCTCAGCATCTCCCTTGTCTCCGCCGTGTCCACCGCACACTTGAAGTGGGGTGGTCGCCAGTAACGTCGGTTGAACGTCTGGCTGGTAACGTACCGATAGAACTTGAGTCGTTTCGCCGCCCGGTACATGGCTCGGTTACATACCACTCGGATCCGTAAATGGTGGAGCTCGCCTTCGTTACTAAACGGAAAATTAATGTACAATCGAATCGTAGCAATAAACTTTAATAAAGAGTCTAGTCACACAACAAGGTCAGCTATCTAACTCTCTCTCTCTCTCTCTCTCTCTCTCTCTCTCTCTCTCTCTCTCTATTTTTATACCTCCCAACGTCTCTAAACGTTCATAGTTCATTGCCATACTGGCTGAAGGCATGGTGTAAGCCTCGAGCATGTATTGGTCATTGATCGGCAGGTCGTAACGTTCGCGTGCATCGTAGCAGAGCAAGAGAGAATCGATCCGGGTCATGATGGACGGAACCATCAACATCGCCACATAGACACTCGCATAGATAAAGTATCGGCTGCAGAACTCGGGAATAACCCAGGTATTCAACTGTCCTTTGATGTGTGCCTGTACAGCCACGCCAGGATACAGATAGTTCATTGTGCGTTTAATACGCTGGACTTCCAACAGTGGCTGATTCTCCATCGTCACCTTGAACCTGTCGCCCATCGCGTCTGCAAACACGCCGGTCATCGAATCACGAAACTGGCGACCTTCAGGAATAGCGCTCATCGGCGTCAATTCATCGCTGACTTGCGTGATAACATACCGACGGAAATGGTCTGAACGGTCAATCACAATCAGATCAGACACGTCTTGCACCTCCCTCAGATCCAGCAGCATCTGTCTTTGCTCTTGAATCATCATCACCTGCTCCCAATCGACCAGGGCCCACAGAGCGTCAGGCGAGAGGGCTTCGTAGTCGGCTTGCTCAGCACCCTGCACAAAGGGAACTACAAAGTAAGGAATGTCCACCATCGCGCACTGGTATTCTTTGTTCATCAGCTCTCGCATCAGATGCATCATATACTCTGACAGGGTCACCACGATCGCTCGGCTCAGGCTGAGCTCTGTTGGGATCACCCGCAACTTCACCGTAAACGGTTGGCTCTGATGGAACAAGGTCAGGTCTGGGAGTGCCATCAACGGTTGACGGGTCATCAGGCACAGGCGTCGATAGGGCCGGTGCTCAAACGTGCCATCTTTGGTCTGCACCTCCAGAACCGTGAACCAGAATGGGAAAGGCCCTTGGCCCAGCTCTTCTTCTTGTACCGCAATGGGGTCGGTCGCGGGCTCTTCTTGACTGACATCCTTTGTCTCCACCGTGGCCTGAGGACCGTCCTGCACAGGGCTCAGCCTGCCTTTCTGTTTTAACACGTTGCCTCTCAGCAGATCCTCATCGTCTTCCACATCAATCGCTTCTTCTTCTTCTGCCTGTCTTTCCCAAAACTTGGGGGTTCGCTTATCGTATAGACCATGGCGCCGTCGACTGCCAATCACGTATCCGTTCTCATCGTACTGAGCCTCCATCTCGCCCAGAATCTCCCGGCGGATATTGCGCGGCATCAGATGTCGATCGAGCGCATGGACCTGCTTGAGCTCAGCGCACGCCTGGAGAGCGGCAAGCGCCTTGGCCAGATCCTTGGATCGAACATGGGGGGATTCGACGCGCTGGAGAGCAGCATTGCTGGGCAGGATGAGCGTGCATTGATAGCCTTCGCCCGAACCAGAAAACTCAAAGATCGGTTTCAGCACACAGAAACTATCCGAGGGAAGACTGCTGCAGTAACGGTGGATCAAGGGGACCGCGTTGTGTTTGGTCAGCGTCGCCCCCGTCTCAAGATCTGTGATGGCGCTTTCCAGGAAATCCTCGTCGGAATCGTACTCTTCGTCTGACTCAAGCCCCTTGTCGCCAAGTGAGTATTTATGGGCAACGTTGCGTTCGGCCGGTAACGCCTGACAGTAGAGTTTCATCGCTTCTTCCATCGCACGAAATTCGTCCAGCGTACTCGTGTTGTTGGTATTCTTTTCGTCCATCATAATAATATACTTTGATTTCGGATAACGCGCTCGGCCGCGCGACTGGATATAGGCAATCAGGGTATGGAAGAAATCAAACCTAAATCAGCCGTTAGCAATAATTACAATGAATGCTCTGATTACCGAATCACAAAGTTACAAGGCTGGATATCCAGCCCTTCCTCAGCTACGTTGGTAGCCACCAGAATATTGATCTGGCCGTTTCTAAACTTACGAATCACCCTGTTCTGTTCCTCAAACGACATGCGAACATCACCTTCTTCTGATGAACCATGGCCGATCAAATAACCACATTGAATCGGGCTCAGGCAATCAAAGGCTTCAATCAGTTTCTGAATCGCCACCGCAGTATGTCGACGCTCGACAAAGATAATCCCACAAAAACTCTCGAAATTGCCCACCCAGAACAAAAGAAGCTGTACCAATAACGCAGCCTTGGACGTAAACAACGTCCTGTCCTTGATATCTGGATTCCGGGGGAGTGCCATGGCATCCACCAGTTCATACGTCTCTTTCAGAGCAAGGTCTTCGTCAATCAGCGCGTCTCGGTCAAGATCTTGGGTCTGTCGCGTCATACGACGCTCAAGATCCGTCAACATCACTTTCCACATCATATCACAGCACCAGGGCCCTAGCTGCGAAAGGATGTCCTTGATGGTCACAAAGCAACGCTTTAATCGCAAGAGGGAACCAACATTCTTGCGGATTTTCTGGGTCATTTCTGTCTCCTCATAAACAATATCCGTGCTATAGTTGATCACGATTTCTTTTGTCGCCTCTATCTTTAGCTCGGCAGTCGAAGCTGTATAGACATGCGCGTTCAAGTTCTTTTCCAGCAGTCTAGAATGGCCGGTGAGTGTCCTGTTTTCTAGCAATAAAAAAAAAAAAAAAAAAAAAAAAGTCGGGTCTCACGTTACGCTGGCATCCACACTCGATTTCGAATGCATAGGAGAGGCCGTCATTCCAAAGATCTTGGGTCGATTCTCAACAGCACAGCGGTCATAGAACAATCGCATAATCAGGTTAAAAGGGTGCTTCTTGGTAGCATGATGGCATTCGTCAAATACAATAAGATGAGCCTAGACAGCAGTCAGTATCTGTGCAAGGTACAGGCAGAGAGTGTGTGTACCTTATCGATACTGATAAAACCGCTGTACAGTGCATCCAAAAAGATCTGGGCTGTCATCACACACACATCGTTTTCTTCAAAGATCGTCTTCCATTTCTTTTCAGACCAGTTGTCCACATCCATCTCCCCACACATGTATTCTAAGGCCACATCGCAATTGGCTCGAATCACACTGGCCTGTTGAAATACCAGCGGTACGCGGTCTACCAAGAAAAAAGCGAGCTTTGTCTAGCCACCTATGAATACCTAAAACCCACTGGCTGTTTTCTGATTACCTCGCGTCGGGTCAAGCGTGCCTGTCTTTCTAAATGAACCATTTGTTTAATGAGTAAGACTGAAATCAAGGTTTTTCCGGTTCCTGTGTCCAAGACGGTAATGACATTTTCCTTTAATGCTTTTTGATAGAGTTCGTATTGGTATTCACGAGGTGCAAGTATAGCTGCCTTTTCTGCTCCGGTCTGATCTATTTCTATGGAATGATCGTCCTGATCATCAAAGTCCAAACGTTCACGATCGTTGAGGGTGATGAATCCCAAGTCTTTGGTATCGCTGTCTGGTTTGGCGTCAAAAAATTCAGGCTCAAGGTATTTGGCTAACAGAGAAGGATCCACGTTGTTCATAGTGTTCTCTTTATGTTCTAACGGAACATATCTCACCGTCTCGTCAACATAGTCTGTCATACTCTCTGTCCGCCAAAAAAAAAAAAGCAAAAGATAGAAAAAAAAATAAAAAAATAAAGGGGGGGAGGGGAATCAACGACCCAAAAAGAGAGTTTAAATGTTTTTATTGATTCTTATCCTGCTTCAAGTTATCAACGGAGGGGGTTGAAGTTGGAGATCCAAAAAAAAAAAAAAAAAAAAAAAAAGGGGGGGCCGTAAGAAGAGTTCTTTGCCTTTAGTTTTCAAACTCTGCCAAAACCTCATCTAGTTTGGTAAACCATTCGGTAAAGTTGGAACCGTTTTCGGATTTTGACGAACCAGGTTCATTCTCTTCACCATTCGCGTTTACGCCGTGGATCAATCTAAGCATACTCAGATATTCCTCAAAGCCAAATTTAGGACCCGTCTCGCGTATAGATTTTATCATGCCCTGATAAAGTATTAAAAACCAAAAGGGGGAGATTTTTTTTTTTTAAAAAAAAAACACACTTACCTCGCTGCCCAGATGATAGAGTTGATAGAAATCACGCACAGATTCCATCACTTTGCATTGGCTAAGAGATACAAAGTTGCTCAGATTCTGCTGTAAAGCCAACACGTTTCGATTCATCTTTTGAATTCCGTTTTGGTTCAATTTTTTGATATACGAGGTTTCATGGATTAAAAGGTAGGCAATCAACTGAGGTAAACCATCAAAGATAAATCTTACAAAAAAAAAAGATGTCAGTGATCATTCTAGAGAGTAGACAACCTTACAGCTCATCATGTGAAGGTAAGCATGCATTGACACAGTCGTTAAGCTCCATCAAATCCGTATTAAGCGTGATGACGCATGGATCTGGTTCAAAGGATTCATCTTCAAGACAGTAGTTGCCGTTACGAATGGCTAGCTCCAAGTAGTACATTGTATGACAACGTCCCTCAAGACGTAAGGTGAACAGACAGGTCTCTGCCAACTGTTGGTAAGTCGTCAAAAGAGCGTCAAAACGTCTAATGGGATCACATGAAATTAGCACATGCAAAAATAGCCCTCTTTTTGTTTTACGTTGCAATATCTCCACGGAGAGGTAACATTGTAAACGTAGGTTCTTGTTCTCCTTCTTTCGTCGTGCGGTGAATTTCACTTGACCAACGTTTAGAATCTTTCTATTTTCCCACCAAGATTTTTTTTTTTTTAAAAAAAAAAAAAAGAAAGGGTTAAAAGGCGCATGTTCTCTCTTTTTTTTTTTTTTGGTAAAGGGGGATTACTCTGGGATGAGGCGAATCAGACGCTATTTCTATTTTCTCAGTATTAGGTAGACGAGAAGATCTCAATTCCCATATTTCACGAACGAACCATCTCTAAATATAGAAGTCAACGTGTGGGTAAGACAAAATAAAGGTTTACCAAAGTATGGTACAATCTTCCAAGAGCCACAAATTTCTTGGTATCAAACATCATCTCATTTGGATCCAACAATCGATCTGTTTTCAGCTCTAGTTCTCGTTTAATTTCCTAGTAACAAACACATTGAGTACTCCAATTGTGCCATTCCTACTTACGGTCTGATGTAAATCGTTATCTACAGCAGCATCGGAAGCCTAAAGCATGGATGGGTTACACATTGTGCGTCTTTCAGGTTGGAATTACCGATTCTTCCATAAAATAAGGATTCTGGGTTAAAAGGCTAACCAACTTTTCATCTTGAGCCCAATCACCACTTGTGCTGATGGTTACATTGGTTACGTTTTGCTGTTCATTCGTATAAGCACTCCCTCTAGCCACGGTCGCTAACAGATAGGTTTTTTTAAACAAAGCCTTATTCGTCTATCACCTTACAATAAAACCGTTGGTAGCATTTCTCGTAAAATTTGAGCAGGACAACTTCAATCAGTCGAATATACTCATCCGTATGAAAAGGCATACTATGCATTGTTCTACATAAGCTTTGTACAATAGAAATCAGTGCAACGGCACTCTAGACAGTTTAGTAAACGTTTTGATTCTCCACAACCTTACTTTTGCAATTGGGTATCTCGAATAACTCTTGTAATCACGCACATCTTGGAAGGAATCCATACCTAGATACGTTTTTAGAAAATAGAAAAAAAAAAAAAAAAGCAAGATGTATGGACCCTATTATTTACCTGCTGTAGCATGCTGTATCAGTTGCATGACTTTTTCTTCAATTTGAGGTAAAAACACGTTGACAGCAAAATCATCCAAGAAGCTACCAAAGCCTTCTTCATTGTTATCGTCACTAACAGAAGGGTGAGTTTTTGTTGAAAGATATAACCCAAAAAGAAAGAAATCTTACTAATTTGGAAATACTTCTTTGATTCGATTCAAGAAGGCCATGGTAGGACTTAGCAGTACACTCACGTTATAAGCATCAGGTTTGACCAGGACTTTATATCCTTTGGAAGAAATGGTATGGGCATATTTGTCAATCATTGTGTGTGTATCTTCAGAAAAACTAGGCACCTGTTTCTTGTAATGAGACAACAGGCGTTCTCTTAAAGGCCCATAGCTGTCTTCTATCCAGCTGTCCTGAGGCACTTTTGAAAAACTAAACATGTCTTGTTCTCTCTTTTCTTGAAATCCTTTTTTCAGTGACGGTTCGTCCACCGAAACAATACTTTGTTCTTGGCTTGTCAAGTATTCTTTGAGGATCGCTCGTACCTTTTTTTTTTTTTCGGATATGTCAACATGGACACCCTTTTTAGCCCTTTTTAGCCCTTTTTTTTCCATCTTACCTCAGATTGAACAGGTCTCCAAATCTCATGAAAGTGGTAGACTTTGATAGCAGATGCAGAGGCTAAAAGAAAGAATAAGATGGAGTCTCTGCTATCTTTTTTTTTTTCTTTTTTTAGGTCAATTTACCCTGATCTACACTATTAGTCGTTGTTGAAAGTAATCGCTAAAGAGACAGATGAGAAAAAAAAAAAAAAGCAGTGGCCTTTTTTGAAAGTGAGTAGGGAGGCTTCACCTTTTTAATTCTTTTCGAGCATGTTTCTATAAACCGGTGGCCTCTCAAGACAGCTTCGAGTTTAGAATAGAGTGTCCAGAGCAGATCTTTAAGGATTTCATTTTTTTCTTCGGAATTTGCTTTATCTAAGCAGTACATGTCTGTATCATCATGTCCCTTTTCACCTTTGGTCATTCGACTGGCCCAGTTCTTTTTGACGTGTCTATTCACAAAAATCCATGTTTTAGACAATGTTTGTAGGGTCTAGATCCTACCTCTGTTCGACTTCACTTATTGTTTTTTCAATTAGCTTATGAAGCTCGATGGGTAGTCTCTCCTGAATGGTCTGAAAAAACGACATGTGTTTGTTTATTTTCTGCAGGTGTATTTCAATCTGTTCTTACCTGTAAGGTAGGTGGTATCTCGCCCAGAACAGACAAGGACTCCATAATGATTTCCATATAATAATAAGAATCTGTATCGGGATCTTTATCTGCATCTTCGGTAATCTATAGGGTCAGTACAGACGACTTGTCAATTTGGCTTACAATATCGTTTTCGTTTGTAAACATGTCTTTTTCTCCATCTTCCTCCATCTCCTTGAATACCCTTGGTTTGATTGGAATCTCAGGCACTGGTCTTGGATGAGTCTTTATCACGATTATCTATAGCACTTACAGTCTTTCTGTCGGTGTGTATAAGGAGCCCAACGGTTATCACAAAAGACGTTTTTCAAATAGAGATGGGTATGCAGTTCTTGAACCAAGAGATCGTAGAGAGTCTATCGGATAGGTGTGTGAAAAACTCAGTAAGAAATCAAGGGATCTTTTACATTCTTTTGAGCCAGCAACGTTCTTCGGACATCGTCCAGAGCACCTATCTGGGTCATCTCTTCACTCGAAATGGTTTTGATGGAGGTCACCAAGAGATGAGAAGCAGCCAAGACCTGTTTACTTTCAATCATGTTCTCTACTTTCTCGGGCGTGGTTCTCAAATCTTCCCTGAATAGACATATTGCTCTTTAGAAAAACAGAAAATAGCTACATCTTGAAAATAATTACATGACTTCTAATATTCTCAACATCTCCTTGTACTGTTGAGACTTATACCAGAGATTCAACAGGTCGTTTCTTTTCTCCAAAAGGTCCTCTTTACACTTTTTTAGGTTGCTTTTCATCTGCACCACTCTACTGGAAGAATCTGACCAAAAACACAAATCGAATCAAACAGGTTGTTTTCTATTGTTTCTTGTTCAAAAGTTACCGTTGATATACTGCAGAACGCCACCAAAGGTACCAATCGAGTTGTTGAATCCTTTATAATAATCTAAAGAGTGGTTCTCAGCAACCAAAAACAAAAGAGCCGCACTAGAATTTGCTGTTTACCGTTGACGATCGTTTTGAGCGCTTCATCCAGGTCATGTAACACGTTTTGAAAAGAAGGATAGTCTTTGTTTCGACCAATCGAACTATCATCCATCAATTTCAAACTAAAACTGACAGGATCGAACTATAAGCGACGTGTGAGTCTATTGTATGTATCGGTTGACTGCCTTTTACATTGTCTTGAAGCATAAAAGACCAATGTTGATGTATTTCTCGCAAAACAGCTAATGATTCATAGCAAGATGAGAAAACACTTTCTTTATTGAATCATCAAACCTTGCCTTCTAATGCGGAGAAATCGCCTTGGGCTTCATCATCCAAAGTAGATCGCATATCTGTTTTTATCTTCCAACTCGAATTGAACGAATGACTCATGGCCACCACACAAAAAAAAAAAAAGAGAAAGAGAAGAAAAGATGAACAAAAAATGAAATGTCACTTTACAAACACCACTTTTTTTTTTTTAGGGTAATTTTTCATTTTTTAATTTTTACTTTTAAAAGAGAGTCTTATGCAGCCTTGAAAACAGCCCGTTTTGAAAAAAAAAAAAAAAAGTGGTCAATTCAAAAAACCGTTTGGCTAAATGAAACAAAACTGTTACACACAAAGCAAGCGAGGCAAATACGATGGCTGGATTCTGTTTTTGAATTGATGCACTTATTACAGCTTATGTGAAGCCCTTAAACCAAAGAAGGTGCAGTTTGTTCAAAGATAGGCACCTGTTTTTTATTTTATTTTTTTTGGTCGGCGATCCAGGGTTTGTAGTATGTTTAAAAACAAAGCACTTGGCTAACATGGCCAATTGAACTGTAGGTGTCCTTCTATATAGCCAATACGCCTTCTGCATTACTTGAAGAGAGCTGTTCAAGAGATAGGGAACTTGTTTATTTCCCTGGCACAAGCAAACTTTAAAAACCAAAAAAGAAAATAATATAAAAACGCTAGTCTGATGTACCAAACTATCCAAAGCTAGTTCAGAAAGCGATTGGTCAACACAAAGTCCAAGTACCCTAAACTACTTTTGATTGGTTGAGCCGCGATAGAAAAAGGAAAGCCAATCGTTTCTCTATTCAAGTAGACCTTATCTAAACTCACCCATCTTTATTGTATATCGGAAAAAAGGGAGATTTCGTAGAAATGAGATAATCTGACACCTGAAGGTTATCTTTTCTGACGATTGCCAATTTTTTTGAAAGCCCTCGCTTTAGCTTATCAAAGCTTGAGCTTTAGAGAGACTATAGATGCTGTCATGATGAATAAAGCTCTCCAGAGAATGACACAAGACGCCCATGTTCTAGAAAACCGGTCTATTTTTGTGCGTATGTGTTTGTGTGTTTTGATATTTTTTTTCTATGGCTGTTGTTGTACGGTGAAACAAGTAGTGACAAATAATTGAATGTTTCTATTTGTGTTTTTCATATGTCAACGAGAAATAGAGCGCCGCCTTGATTAGAGAAAGTCCAAGAAAACGAAAAACGTATAAAAGTGGCAGGGATTTCATCGATTTCTTTTAGAATTTTTTTTCTTGTTCTTTTAGTTTTTACTGCTTTTAGAAATGACTAAAGCTCATAACAATCATCACAGCCACCATAACAATCACCACCACAAAAAGAACAAAGTTGTGAATGACAATCCAATGGCTGTTCTGGATAGAGAAGTGCATGCACCTGGTAAGTACATTGATTAAGAAAACAACCAAAGACTTAATGTATATAGACAGCTACGTGGTATCTTCTGAAGAGGCCAACAAGCCTTTAGAAAACGATTTTGTCTTTTTCTCTCGCGTCTGGTCCATCCCTCTTATTCGCGAGAGCACCACCAAGGCGCAAGCGATTGCCAATCACTTTGCTCTCAGCCGTCTCGTGTTGAATGGCGCTGAGGCTACGTTCCGAACGGCGGTCAATCTGACTTCGCCCTACGCTGAAAAGTACAAGAGCCAATTGAAAAAGGTCGATGACTTTGGCTGTCAATCGCTGGATCTTGTCGAGTCCAAGATCGACCCGCAACTTGTCATGACCAGCCCTCAACGCTATTACACCGATGTCAAGGGTCGCCTTATGACGTACACCAACGAGAGTGTCGAAGGCTGGGTCAACAAATACCTTCCTCAGGAAAACGATGACGTTAGCATGCGCTCACCTTCGGAAGACCACAAGTCATTGGCTGACAAAGTCCGTGACCGTTTAGCCTCCCGTGCCCGTACGGATCTCAACCGACTGGTAGAGACCAACCGCCTGTTGCAAGAAGCCCTGCACTCCATTCAGTCGGCCAACAACCGCCTACAGGATCTTGTCGTCTCTCTCAAAGGGGGCTACAACGCCACTCAGTCCAAAGCCAATGCCCGCCTTCATGAACTCTCGGTCGATCTGATCCACCGCGTCGATGCTGCTGCTGCCTATGCCAAAGAACGTCACATGGTCGATAACTTACCTTCAGTCGTCCACCCCCTCATTCAATTGGCTTCAGGCGAATACGATATCATCCGTACTGAAATGCTCAAGTCAGACGTCACCCCACTTCAAAAGGCTACTAACATCCTGCACGTCAACCAATCCTATGTGTTACCCATCATTCAAAACTCCACGCAGGAAATCCAAAAGCAAATCCACGATATTCGTGAATACAGTCTGAACAACCGCGTTGTACGTGAAGTTAAATCTACTTTGGGCCTGGTCAACGCCAAAGCTTAAAACAAACGTCATCTCTTTTTTTTTTTTGTCTTTATACCATTTCATCTTTCTTTTAAATAAAATCTCTTATCGCTTATTACTTCACCCTACGGGCTTTTAAAAAAAATAAGCGGAATGACTCACCTTGACACAATAAGTCACCTCTATTTTTTTTTTTTTTTTTTTTTTTTTTTTTTGGGCTTTTTTCTCTTTCCAAACAATGAGCTCTTTTGGTCGTATTTTTAGAGTAACAACGTACGGTGAATCGCATTGTAAGGGTGTCGGTGCCATTATTGACGGTGTACCACCTGGAATGGCCTTAACAGAAGCCGACATTCAACCTCAATTGACTCGTCGACGCCCTGGTCAAAGCAAACTAACTACGCCAGTAAGTGGATCCTCCCTTTTTTTTTTTTTTTAAATCTTGAAAACTCACATATGACTATCAGCGTGATGAGAAGGATAAGGTGACGATCATGTCCGGTACAGAGTATGGAGTGACATTAGGCACACCGATCGGCGTGATGGTGCCTAATCAAGATCAACGTCCTCATGATTACAGCGAGACGGACATCTACCCACGTCCTTCGCATGCCGATTATACCTACCTTCAGAAATACGGTGTGAAGGCATCTTCAGGTGGTGGGCGAGCCTCAGCACGCGAGACCATTGGTCGTGTCGCTGCAGGCGCTATTGCCGAAAAGTACTTGCGTGAGGTCTACGGCGTAGAAATCGTAGCCTTTGCTTCGAGTGTAGGCCATGCAAAGATGCCCTTTATCGACCAAGAAACCGACATTGAATTTATGCGGACCTTGACGCGAGAACAGGTCGATGCGGATATCTCTCGCTGCCCAGATCCCGTCACGGCAGAAGCCATGCAGAAAGTCATTCTGGAAAAGTCCGAAGCCAAAGATTCTGTCGGTGGCTCAGTGACCTGCGTCGTCCGTCGTTGTCCGGTCGGACTGGGCGAACCTTGCTTTGACAAACTCGAGGCTGTGCTTGCCCACGCCATGTTGTCCATCCCCGCCACTAAAGGGTTCGAGTTCGGCTCGGGCTTCAGAGGGACCGTCATGTCCGGCGGCGAACATAACGACCCTTTTTACCAAAAACAAGACGGTTCCTTTGGCACCACCACCAATCACTCGGGAGGTGTCCAAGGCGGCATCTCCAACGGTGAAGACATCTATTTTCGCGTTGCCTTTAAACCCGCTGCGACTATCTCACAAGATCAGTCTACAGTGAGCTACGACGGTGTTCCTGGCGTGCTCGCTGCCAGAGGAAGACACGATCCCTGCGTTGTCTCCAGAGCGGTGCCTATCGTTGAATCTATGGCGGCTATCGTGATTATGGAGTAAGTGTGCCCAGAAAGCCACTATCGACTTTTGACTTACGCTCTTTCTTTAGTGCTGCTCTGCAACAAGAAGCAAGACAGGCTTCCTTTACTAGATTACCTAAAATCAATATTCATCATGCCTTATTAGGCCAGCCTCCCAAGAAAGATTAAGAGTCAGCCATCCATACACATACACACTGACATACATCGATAGCATGCACTGAGAGACGCTTAATTCTTTTATCATCCATACAATCGGTGTATCACCCTCGTGATACGTCGCTAAAACCTTCTTTCTTCCCATCTCCTCCTCCTCCCCTTTTTCACTAAGCTGGTCTATTCTCTTAAATACAAGATGATCCTAATAAACCCCAAACCCACACAGCTTCTTGATTTGTCCGTCTGTTCAGATCTACACCTTTCGGCAGCTGTTTTCAAGAGCCGCTTTTGTTTAATTCTGGCGATTGACAGCAGAAAAAAAAAAAAAATTAAGCTTGTGTTCCCTCAAAAGCTATATAAAAAGGGTTTCTTCCCTTGATTCTTCTTCTTCTTATTTACAAAAAAAAAATCGGAATCAAATGACAGGTCTTTTCAGATTTCGAACGACCGAGCAAGTATTCGAATTGAACGGGGAACAAAGGGAGACATTAGGCTGTATCTTGAATACGTTTGTTCCTGATTTACCACAGGAGGCGGTGGAAAGGCTAGTGGTCGAATTGGCCGCGAGCCATAGTGCAGAAGAGGTCCGAACGTTCTGTCAGGTCTCAAGCAAGAGTATGGCTGCAGTCGAGAAAGCGATCGGTGCTGTCCAACGTACTTTCTTGCCTAACGAACATGCAGCGTTTCTTTCACTTCTGGAGAGTCTAGCAGGTTTCCGTCGTTTAGATCAGGCCGGGCAAGAACGTGTGGTGCTTGGCTGGAAATATTCTCAAGACCCTATCGAGCGTAACCTCTATAACGCCTTTCATTCCCTCGCTGCCTCTGCTGTCTATACGGATTTCCCCTATCCTTTCTCAGCCATGATGCGTTTGCCCCCACCACAAACACTCACAGACCTACCGCCCAAATTACCCATGTTAACCCACGATCAAGTCAACGCTCGTTACGATGCCATCGTGATTGGCAGTGGTGCAGGTGGAGGTAAGTCAGTTCCCTTATCGCCGGTTGGCTCACACCAAAAACAGGTGTCGTGGCCGCTCGATTGGCTCAAGCAGGTCAATCGGTCTTGGTCATCGAAAAAGGAAAGTACCATCATGAATCAGATTTTGTACCAAAAGAACAGACTGGTAATCTGAATCTTTATGAGTTTGGTGGCACCGCTCAAAGTCGCACGGGCGGACTTCGATTGATGGTAGGCAGTGTGCTGGGTGGAGGCACCACCGTCAACTGGAGTGCCTCGCTCAAGGTAAAGAATAGCAGTGTTCGAAATAGACCACTGACCTGTCTCGCATCAGCCACAACATTTTGTACGTCAAGAATGGGCTCAACAGGGTTTACCTTATTTCCTGTCTTCTAAAGTAAGTTCTCTCTGCCAACACAAATACTAAACCATCACCCCCAGTTTGCTCAAGATCTGGATACCGTCTGTCAACGTATTGGTGCTACCACTGAAGGCGTGGTTCATAACGGATCCAATCAGATCGTCATCGATGGCTGCAAGTAAGTCGTCCCCCCCCCTCCTCTGTAAAAAACCATAGCTGATCCACAAAAAAATAGTGCGTTGGGTTACCCTGTGGCTACGATTCCTCAAAACACAGGTGGCAAGAGTCATGACTGCAGCTACTGTTACTGCGGCTGTCGTTCGGGCACCAAGAATGGCACGATGAATACCTGGTTGCGTGATGCTCATGCACATGGCGCTCATTTCTTAGACCAGACTAAAGTACTCAAGGTCTTGACCCAAAACGGTAAGGCAATAGGCGTCGAATGTCAGACCGAACAGACAGTTCAACGTATCATGGCTGATACGGTTGTTGTCTCTGCTGGTTCGTTACAATCCCCTGGCGTCTTGCTTCGAAGCGGGCTCAAGAATAAAAATATTGGCAAAAACTTACGTCTACACCCTGCCGCTGCACTCTTTGGCTTCTTTGACCGTCCGATCCATACCGGCCAAGGCACACGAATGACCACCCTCAGTACAGTGGTTGAAGACTATGAGAACGATGGCTATGGCTGTAAAATCGAAGGCGTTTCTTTACACCCAGGCAGTCTTTCCGCCCTCTTGCCCTGGACCAATGCTGCAGCTCATAAATCCTCCATGCTCCGTTACGATTACTGTGCACCCCTCATCACCCTCACGCGCGATAAAGATTCCATTGGCTCTGTCACTT
Source organism: Sporodiniella umbellata (assembly GCA_025677835.1). Classification (NCBI taxonomy): domain Eukaryota; kingdom Fungi; phylum Mucoromycota; class Mucoromycetes; order Mucorales; family Rhizopodaceae; genus Sporodiniella; species Sporodiniella umbellata. Next base: position 23,201 of record JAIXMR010000112.1, on the reverse strand, counting down.
ATGATGCTGATCAAAATATCGTTGTTGATTACGCCCTTTCTGAAAAAGATGAGCGCTCTATCGCTCAAGGCATCTTGAGCGGTCTGGATATTCTTGTCGCCGCTGGAGCGCGTGAGCTCTCTTCAGGCCAATACGGTATCGACCCTTTCTGTTTCAAACATCACCCACGTATCGATGATCCAGATTATCTCCAATGGAAAGCGCGCGTCAAAGCCTATGGTTTCTCTGGCAATGAAGTGCCTCTTCTCACTGCTCATCAAATGAGTTCCAAGTAAGAAAAAGAAAAAAGAAAGCTTTGGCTAATTCTTATCAAAAAAAAAAAAAAAAAATCAACTCATTTTCTGTATAGTCGTATGGGTATTTCACCGGAAGTCTCTGTTGTTAAGCCCACTGGCGAAACTTGGGAAATCAAACATCTCTATGTTGCTGATGCCTCTATCTTTCCAACTGCCTCAGGCGTCAATCCGATGGTGACTACCGAAACCATGGCCTATCATGTTGCCGATAATATCATTCAAAGTATCAAATCCAAGTTGTAGACATCCCTCTATTCTGGAAATAGTCGTGTTTTCTTTCAATAATAAAAAAGAACCGATGTCATCCGTGTTACTCTTCCTTCTTGACTTGGTGAACGGAAACTCCGCACCCTGACTTGTAAAAGTGGATTGATTTTTCTTTACTTTTTTTCCTTTTTCTCAATACAACTCCCCACTCCAAACCATGCTTCGTACTATTTCTTCTGTTGCCTGCCGTGTTACCGCTGCTCGTGCCACACTTTCTCGTCCTGCTTTAGGTATTTATACAAAATGTGTGTGTGTGTGTGTGTGTGTGTGTGTGTGTGTGTGTGTGTTGCTTTTAAGGGAAAAAAAAAAATTAAAAATCACTTCAAGGAATGAGCCAACGCTTCTATTCTGCTGGACATGAAGAAGAAAGTTTTGAATCCTTCAACGAACGCTACGTCAAATTTTTCGACGGTGTTGAAGATCTTTTTGAACTTCAACGTGGTTTGAACAACGCCTTTGCTTACGATCTTGTACCTTCCCCTTCCGTTGTCGAATCAGCTTTGAAAGCCTCTCGCCGTGTGAACGACTTTGCAACAGCCGTCCGCGTCTTTGAAGGATTGAAGGATAAAGTCGAAAACGACAAACAATATAACCAATACCTGGAAGAATTAGCACCTCTCAGAGAAGAATTGGGTCTTTTGACAAAAGAAGAATTGAGCCAATAAACTCTTTTCACCTTCACCTTATCTCTCTCTCTCTCTCTCTCTCTCTGTTTATTTTATTGAAATCGCACATATAATAAAGTCAACACAGGGCTAAAGACCCCTCTCTACCCTTTTCTCAAACCAGAAAATTTCTGTGTCAAAATGAATCATTCGATAATTTTTACAAAAAAAAAAAACTGGATTGAAAAAAAAAAAAAAAAAGGTACGTACGCTGATCAAGGTATGGTATTATCAGTGGCCGATTCGTTTCCTTGGAAACCCAACAGATCAATCCGACGCCAATACCCTGCTTTGCTACAACAGCTTACCAAGTAACCAATAGAAACAATACGTACTGTAAATGGAAATAAATAAGATTTTTGCAACACAAACACTTATTTGTTGTGATGGCTGTTTGTGGCTTTCTCGACAAAGATCCTCTCCTCCCCCCCCCTTTTTTTTTTCTTTTTTTCCTAGACAACATACACTTATTACAATCAAGTTTATCTGCTTTCGATTGTCAGCCGAGAAAAAGAAAAATGAACGGGGGTTCAACCCCGAAAGTGACGTCTAAAATGACCAAGCTTTGCAGAGAACTGCGGACAATTCACTCTGAAAAAAAAAAACCTTGACCCCTTCCTTTATTTTCTCTTTTTCTAACCCTAACTAAAAAAAAAAAAAAAAAAGAAGGAAACAATGCTATCTCGACTTGTTCAACGCTCTGGAATAAGAAATTCGAGTGCTGCGAGATTTCAACGTACAAATACCTTATTACGCCGAGAGATTCGCAAATATTCGAGTGAAAAAGAACCCAAGAAAGATGATCAGCCGTTGAATATTCCTAAAGGATTTGAAGGATTCTTTGGAAAATCAAAACAAACTAACAAAACCAAAGTAGAAGAAGCCGCTTCTCAACATACCAAAAAGTCAGTGGAACAGATCCCTAAACCGCCCAACAACAATAACAGCAAGAACAATAACACCAACAACAATCATAAGCCTACGCCCGAGACACCTATGAACTGGAATGCTGTGTTGGGTACCGCGTTAGGTACTTGGCTCATGTATAAATTGACATCCGATACGGAATCTTCCAAAGAGATCACCTGGCAAGGATTTCGATCGCAGTTGCTGGACAGAGGATTGGTAGATAAACTGGTAGTGCTGAACAAGAACCGGGTTCGAGTCTATCTTCGGCCTGAGGCATCCAATTTGGGTGTGAATGGCCATCAGACATTTGTATTCACGATTGGGTCGCCTGACAGTTTTGAGATCAAGCTGGAACAAGCTCAAAACGAGCTCGGCATTCCGTCAAACGAACGCATTCCGGTAGCCTATCGTGATGAAGTGAGTCTGGTGTCTGTCCTGGCTCATTTTGCCCCTTCGTTATTGTTGATTGGTGCATTGGTCTATATGACACGTCGCGGCCCAGGAGGTGCGGGTGGTCAAGGCGGTATCTTTGGTATCGGCAAGAGCAAGGCCAAGATGTTTAACCAAGAGACCGATATCCGTATGAAGTTTAAGGACGTAGCAGGCGCTGACGAGGCCAAGGAAGAAATCATGGAGTTTGTAAAGTTCTTGAAGAACCCCGCAGCTTATGAACGTTTGGGAGCCACGATTCCTAAAGGGGCCATCCTGTCCGGTCCACCTGGTACAGGTAAAACCCTCTTGGCCAAAGCTACTGCAGGTGAAGCAGGCGTGCCCTTCTTGAGCGTCTCTGGCTCAGAATTCGTCGAAATGTTTGTAGGTGTCGGCTCTTCCCGTGTACGGGATTTGTTCGCCACAGCTAAAAAGAACGCTCCCTGTATCATCTTTGTAGACGAAATTGATGCTATCGGTAAAGCCAGATCCAAGAACGCTCAGTTTGGTGGCAATGACGAACGTGAGACGACCCTCAATCAACTCTTGGTCGAAATGGACGGTTTCGATTCTAGCCAACATGTCGTCGTCTTGGCCGGTACTAACCGTCCAGACGTATTGGATCCTGCCTTGATGCGTCCCGGCCGTTTTGATCGTCATATCGCTCTCGACAGACCTGATATTGGTGGACGCGCCCAGATTTTCAAGGTCCATCTGAAGCCTATTCGAACCGAGGTCGATGTTGAACACCTGTCTCGCAAACTCGCTGCCCTCACCCCAGGTTTCTCAGGCGCTGATATCCACAACGTCTGTAACGAGGCTGCCTTGATCGCCGCACGTCGACTCAAGGAAAACGTTGAGGAAAAAGATTTTGAAGACGCAATCGAACGTGTGATTGCCGGTCTTGAAAAGAAATCCAGAGTGTTGTCTCCCGAGGAAAAGAAGACTGTGGCTTACCACGAAGCAGGTCATGCCGTCGCTGGCTGGTATCTCAAGTACGCCGACCCTCTTCTCAAAGTCTCCGTTATCCCTCGTGGCTCTGCTGCTTTGGGTTATGCCCAATACTTGCCTAAAGACCAGTACTTGTATTCAAAAGAACAACTCCTCGATCGTATGTGTATGACCCTCGGCGGTCGTGTTTCTGAACAAATCTTCTTTGACTCCATCACCACTGGCGCTCACGATGATCTTCAAAAAGTTACTAAAATTGCTTATGCTCAGATCACAAGCTACGGTATGAACGATAAAGTAGGTCCCTTGTCCTTCTCCGACCAAAACGATCAACAGTTCCAAAAGCCCTATTCCGAACAAACAGGCTCCTTGATCGATAGCGAGGCACGCAGCATGGTAACCGCCGCCTATCAACGTACACACGAACTCTTGCTTTCCAAAAAAGCAGATATCGAAAAAGTCGCAAAATTGTTATTAGAAAAAGAAGTGTTGACAAGAGAAGACATGGAAACTTTATTAGGCAAGCGACCTTTTGAGGAATTTACTGTATATGATGAATACGTTAGAAAGAAGGTAAACATACTGTTCTCTTTTTAAAAGAATCCTTCCTCATTTTTTTTTTCTTAGACTTCTTCTCCACCTCCTTTCCCTGAAGATGCTCCCAGCACTCCCTCTTCTCCATAGATGTTTAAACAAACACACACACACACACACACACATACGCTTTTATAAATAAATATAAAAAAAAAAAGAAAACTTGTAATTTTATGGTAATAAGCCACTGTCTCGAAAGGTGTGACTTGATTGTGACATGAATAGGGTTGAATCCAACTTGAATTCTTTTCCAACTTTTTTTTTTTTTTTTTTATCTTTTTTTACATCACTGTTGATTCAAAATGGGACGTCGCGCAAAGAACAAGCAACAGGCTCCTGAACCTATTGAAAAGCCTGTACGTGAAGGTCTTTCAAGAAGAGCCCAAGCAAAAGTAAACAAACAAAAGGCTGCCAATGAAAAAAAACGTCAAAATACAGAGGATATTGCACCCAAACAGTCCAAGAAAGTCAAAGCTCTATCCAAGAAAAAGGAAGTAGCTCCTGTAGTAGACGATGAACTTTGGGATAATCTTGAGGTAGCCTCTGATGACGAGAGTGAGGCTGATTTGGATGAGTATGATATGGAAGAAGAGGATGAGTTTATTCAAGAAGAGGAAGAAGTAGAACAAGACTTTTTCCCTAAATCCAATGCAGACTTCTTGGGCTCTGAGTCAGAAGCTGAAGAAAATGAAGAGGACGAGGACGAAGATGAGGATGAGGACGATGAGGATGATGAGCTTGTTGAGGTACCTCTTATTGTTATTGTATATAGAAGGTTAATTGAAACGAATTGATGATAATATAGGGTGAGGGTTTGGATGAACGTAAATCGCGCAAGATCGAAGCCCGTGCGGCTCGTGAAGCAGCAGCTGCAGAAGCAGAAATGCAAGAGCAAGCACAAAAAGAGGCTGAGGCTGAGGGTGAACGTTATGCGTTACCTGAAGGCGACGATGACGAACTTGTTGCTGATGTGACCGTGGTCAGTCAGCGTATTAAGGATATTGTGAACGTCTTGAACGACTTTAAACGATTCCGGGATCTCGATACCAGCCGTCAGGATTACGTTGACCGTTTGATGAAAGATATCGCAAACTATTATGGTTACTCTGAATTCTTGACCGAGAAGCTTTTCAACCTTTTCCCTGTATCAGAAGCTATCGAATTCTTCGAAGCCAACGAAGTCGCTCGTCCTGTCACCATCCGTACCAACACGTTAAAGACCCGTCGTCGTGATCTTGCTCAAGCCTTGATTAACCGTGGTGTGAACTTGGAGCCCATTGGTAAATGGAGTAAAGTAGGTCTTCAAGTGTTTGAATCTCAAGTACCGATTGGTGCCACACCCGAATATCTTGCTGGTCATTATATGCTTCAAGCCGCCTCCTCTTTCTTGCCCGTGATGGCTTTAGCTCCTCAACCTGAAGAGCGCGTATTAGACATGGCATCTGCTCCAGGTGGTAAGACCACCCATATCGCCGCATTGCAAAAGAACACCGGTATGGTATTTGCTAACGATGCCACCAAAGACCGTTTGAAGAGTCTGACGGCTAACATTCATCGATTGGGTGTCAAGAACGCGGTAGTCTGTAACTACGACGGTCGTGAGTTCCCCAAGGTTATTGGTGGTTTCGATCGTGTCCTGCTGGATGCTCCCTGCTCGGGTACAGGCGTTATCTCCAAAGATCCCAGCGTGAAACTCAACAAAACCGAAAGAGATTTCATCGACATTCCTTTCCTTCAAAAGCAACTTATCTTGTCTGCTATCGATTCCGTCGATGCCAAATCCAAGACTGGTGGTTACATTGTCTATTCTACCTGTTCAGTGACTGTAGAAGAAAACGAAGCTGTAGTCAACTACGCTCTCGCTAAAAGACCCAATGTAAAGCTGGTACCTACCACACTTGATTTTGGCCGTGAAGGCTTCACTTCTTACCGCGGCAAAACCTTCCATCCTTCTGTCAAATTGACTAGAAGATTTTACCCTCACGTTCACAACATGGATGGCTTTTATGTGGCTAAATTTAAGAAACTCGATAACAAATACGACAACGTAGTGGACAAGGATTTGAAACAACAAAAATCAGACACTTCAGAAGAATCAAAAGAACAGTCACTAGGCTTTGATGAAGAAGAAGATAAGCAGTACATTGAAGAAGCCAAGATCACACAGAAAAAGAAGAAGGGCTTGAAAAAGTAAACCAGCCTACACACACATACACATACAGAAAAATAAAATCAAACGCAAAAAATATATATGTATATATATATGTATATTCATAAATAAAACATTTATATAGAGATCCACAATAACTGTTTTTTATTATTATTATTGTCTTTCTTGTAAGGCTTTTGTCAGCATGACGGTTCTCCGGCTATTACAGATTCTGTTCATCTGGTTATCATAGTTGGCATGTGCTGAATAAGACTTGCTTTCACATCGATTGGGTATATACGCCGGCCTTTCTGCTGTTAACGTCTTTTCACTGAATTGTAACTCATCGGCCGGTAGCGAACAATGGCTTTGTGTCCTTAGTTCTTCTTGTACCGGCCGGATACATGAGCTGATCCCGCTCAATCGGCTCCTCCATACATGTCTTGTTTTTGGCTGGCTGTCTTGTTGAAACATGTATATAAATGAAAAAGAAAAAAAAACGAAAAAGAAAAAAAGAAAAGGTTCTAGTGATTAAATACACTTTGTCGTTCCGGTGATTCCTTGGCTTGCAGTACTATTTATAAAGATCAAAAAAGTTACACCATTAAAAAAAAAAGCAATGCTTGATTGGTCGCTTGATACACACACACCTTTATATATACAAATCAAGAAATGGTTTTCTACATAGCTAAATAAGGGATTTAACCAAATACATCTCTCTTTTCTTTTTATTGTTTTTTTTTAAAAAAAAAAAGAAAATTGAGCTTGTAACAATACCACAGATCAAAAGGAATAGCCTATTTTTTAAAACTCCCTTGGTTAGACTGTCAAGCAGAAAGGAGACGGGTATTTGTACATATTTTGCCTTTTTGTAAATAGGAACCGAAATAAACTTTTCTCAACAATGGGACTTTGAAAAAATCTCTTTTTGTGTCAAAAAAAAAAAAAAAAAAAAGCCAAGCTTCTTTGATATAAAGCACTTTCTTGATACTGACCTAAAAAAAAAAAAAGGTGTAATAAAAAACAATTAACAAAAGCGACCCTACTTTTTTGGGTCTACATGATTTATACAAGCTAAGTTAGGGCATTGATCTCGGTGATAGGTTGAAAAAGAAACAGTCTTTTTATGCCAATGGCTGTGGCTTTGTGTGTATTTGAGGCAAACTGGAAAATATCAGTGCCAAGGTAAATATTGTATAATGTATATATATATATATGGAACATTAATCTTTATAGAAAGTTTTTTTTTTTTTAGATTAAATAGGAGAGACTTGTTCCTTCATTCAAAGTTGTCAAAGATTTGATCTAATGGGGATTAAAAAGCTTACCAATTGTACATAGGCCATCTTTTAAAAATAAAGTTTGTTTTGAAGTGAATTATGGAATATAATTTTATTGAGGAAAAAAGCCCAACATCAAAGTCAAAATGCTAGTAATTTTAGGCATAGGTAAATAAATAAACAAATGAGATTCTAGAAACTATAGACAAGTTTCACTAACTCACTATGTATGAAGAAGCTCTCAATATAAAAATGCATGATTGCTTTTTTTTGTTAGTTTTGTGATCTGGGTCCAAAGAGTTGCAACAAAATCAGGCACAGAGATGCCGACGATTTCATTTCAAAGTAACCGCCAATTACATTCGACAATTGCCTTTCTAAAAAAAAAAAAAAAAAAAAAAACAGAGCGGCAGTGTGTTTTGATAGATTCTGGAAGATGTGATCTATTGTATTGTCTCAAGCACAGATAAACTCTAAAGTATACCAAAACCGAATGTAGAGACGTTTCTAAAATAATAATAAAAAAAAGAAAACTCTGGGGTGTTGTCAAAGAATCAATCTTTAACAAACATATCAACCATATCAAAGCAGATGATATTTATATAGAGGATTGATGTGAAAACAAAAATCAAACCACAGGCATGATGTAGTTTTCTTGAACAACAAAGGCGACCTGTCATTTGTATGTTGCGAGATTACTTTGAAAAATTGAGTTTGGATTCGGCTCTACACCAGTATTTGGGAATGGGCCAGCACCGGACACGAAATATCAAGAAGCAAGCAAAGACCATGTTAAAACAAAAAGAAAGGATTTGGAGTTTATCCAGTCAACAAACTTTAGACGTCTTTCTTGTATCTGAATTCTTTGAAAACGCACAAAACTACAGTATTTTATGGAGGTTTAAAAACATTGATGAGCCAATGGTTTTTATAAAAAAAAAAGTCCCAAATTATCTCAATTTTTTAAACCAACCACTAGCCTCGCTGTGCTAGATTTTTCTCTTGATTTGTCGTTGTGAACTCAAAAAAGGTACCTATTCAAAGGCCGAATGGAAATCACCAATGTGTATCCAAAGACGTGTACAAAGCCCTTTTTATATCCATAGAACTAAGAATATTGTTTTGGCTCTCAGCTCACTGTAACATCCAACACACGTGAAACAACATGTGTAAAGAGTGTATATTTATTGAAAACTATTTTTGTTTCAAGCCCTGTTCATCTATCGCATGCTTTTGTTTATCTTTCTCTTTTTCACCCTTTTTTTTTTTTTTTTTTTTGAAAAAAGTAAGAGGGATAGTGAATAGTTTTTGTTCAATGTTTTTCTTTATAAATGTGTGTGTTTGTGTGTGTTTGTGTGTGTGTGTGTGTGTGTGTGTGTGTGTGTGTGTGTGTGTGTGTGTGTATGTATATAATGTGAGGTTTAATTATCTTGTTGTTGTTCAATACTTTCCACTTGCAGTTTTTGAGCAGAATAAGCTACGATCTTTGTCCTACATTGGTCTTCTAAAAGGCCCTCAACGTATTTATCTATCAAAGCATCATAAGTGTCTGGATCCTGTACGAGTCTTCTGGCCAGTAATGGCTTTAAAGCAAGAATAGCCAGTTTCCAACAGTCGACCAACTCTCTTCCCAAAGGGCCCATGGATGTTTCTATTGAATGATTAAGCCAAGAAAGAAAAGAAAGATAAGCTTATCTTTACTGTATTGTAAACACTTTTCTTGTCTCTCAATGATTTTGAAATTCCCTTGTTGAAGCAAAGTATCTAGTTGGGTGGATATCAAAGGCTCTTTTTCGTTTTCCTTCAACATTTCATAAACTAGGTAAAATAAGTATGTGATAGAGAAAGAGATCGGTTGGTTTACATTGCTGATTGACTGCTTCTACGATAGGCGAACGTGCTTTTTCCTAAATATACCTAAAGTTCAATAGGGCTTGTGTGGGATACATATGTGTAACACAACGTACTGGAAAGACGTTTTCCATGAGCTCAACCATCCCTCCTGTTTTCAGGACCCGATGGATTTCGTTTATAATGATAGGCCATTCGGAGGTACTGAAGGCTGTCATCATAAAACGCATATTAACAAAATCAAAAGTGTTGTCTTCAAAAGGCAAACCACCCAAGACGTTGACCAATTCGAATTCTGCATTCTCGGGTCGAATCGTAGTCGGAAACATGTCTGAAAGATCTACCCCTTTAAAATTATGTTCTGGATAATCCACTGCCATTTCCTATCCTCTTTTCTGGTTATTTTTATCTTGTCTGCCTGGTTTTCCTTATTACATTTTGTTATTTACCATCACCCAACACCCTGTACCACAGCCAATATCGAGTATCATCGAGTTATTTGGTAACGATTTTTCAATAGAACCCAAGATGTTTCTCCTAAAAAGAAAATTGCCATCAGTCATCCCCATCGTCTACACACTCTGGCTATATTACTGGCTAAATAAAGCTTTGACTGCAAAGTGTTGCTATAGAAAGAAGAGCTTAGTATAGGTTCTCTTTTTTTTTTTTTTTTTTTTTGGGTAAATATACAGAGTTTAATCTGTCTTGCTCTATTTCATCTTTGGGCAAGATATAGGTGCTTGTTTGGTCGTTATGATACTGCCTTCCTTCGATGATTCTTGACTGAGTAGATTGCGATAGCTCTGACACTGTATGGTTTGTATGAAGACTTTCTCTTCGGGGAGCACTTTGTTTCTGACGATGATATCGAGATTGTTTTATTCCCATGATTTACTGTCGCCCGCAAAAAAAAAAAGTAATATAAAAGAAGAAAGGAAAAGAAAAAAAAAAATGAAAATTATTATTCTCTTGTGCTCATTTCTCTTTTTGTTTTGTATAACGTAGTGCGAACTCAAGCATTATTGACATTTATCGACCCTGTAATAGTTTAAAGTAAACACGTATATAATTGTTTAGAATCCATGCATTTCAAAACAAGGCAAGACAGTCTTCTAGTAACAATAGAACGCGGCTATAGAAAGATCGCCAACACTAGAGTGGTACGTTTTTTTTTTTATGTAAAAAAAGAAAAAAATGGTTTAAAACAAAAAGAACAATAAGACACACCCTAGAAACTTTTAATCGTTAATCATGATTTCTCTCCCTTTTTTTTTTTTTTTAAAAAAAAAAAGAGAAGCTGTAACATTAAAATTAGTGTCAACAGATTTCTATTTGCTTGTCTTTGTAAAAACGCTCTCTCTCGTTTTATAACCAAAAAAAAAAAAAAGTCCATTTTGAAAGTCCATAAAGCGAAACATTAAAAAAAAAAAAAAAAAAAAAAAAACCTCAAATGATATACCCTTTCGTGCTTTTAATTTAAAGGTAGATAGAGCCAGGGTAAAGGAAACCATAACAAGAGAAGGGAAGGTTGTTTAAAACAAACTTTGTTTTATTGTTACAAAAGCGTAACCAAAGAAGCTTCCTGGTGATTGATTGTTGGGCTCTGTAATCACTCAAAGAGGCGGAAGTAGAATTAGAAAAGGATATTATTATTTGATTTATGAATAGCGCTTTGTACTAAAGAGCCGTCAAAAAAGTCAAGAGTAATGTCTTACAACATTTACTTTTGTGTTTTGGCTTACCCACTCTTTTTTTCTTACGGCCTACACGAACTCTGGTTTTCTTCTTGTTGTATAAAGCAAGAGTATAAAGAGATGGTTTTGGATACAAACATGTTTTGTTAAAAACACCTCAAAGCACAAGAAGCTTTATGCGAGGCTGTTGGTGAAACAACATGATAAGATAGCCATCAGGCAGAACCCGTTTTTTTTTTTTTTTAAGGGGGAGGAACAGCCTACGGACATTCTCACTACAGTTGCCTCTCCTCTTATAGAAATCGAATACTCGTGCATTTTTTTTTCTACGGCGAGCTAAAATAAAACAGACCACGTCAGTTTTAATAAAAAAAAAAGACAAGATTCTATGCGGTATCAGGATTTTGTTCAGAAGCACAAAAGGTATTCCTTTTTCAGTACAGAAATGAGCTACAGTCTCTTCCTTTCTATAACCAAAGGATATCCATACCAAAAAGGTCTCTCTCTTTACTATCAAAAACAAGCAACATGTAGAATACACTAACTCAGAAAGCCCTGGGTTGCAACTCAGCAAATTCTAAACAGTCACCTGAAGACCGTCGTTTCTCACTTGTTAGAAAAAAAAACAGAGCAAGCCAATAAAGTAAATTTTTTTTTTTTTGGCAGGCATTTCCACCCTACTTTGGAAAAAGCCCAAGTGTCGGACTCCATCCGAGACGAGCGGAACTGGAGATGAACATGAACATCAAGAAAAATTCACGATGAAGGCTCAACAACCATGGTTTCTCCCTACAAAAAGTGATACAACAAAACCAGTCAAAGGACAAAGAAAGAGGGAATGAAAAAAAAAAAAAAAAAAAAAAAAAAACGTAAGGGAAAACCAAAAAAAAAAAATTCTATTTTCTGGTGGAGTTATTAGGCGTAGTTGAATGACAAAGCACCAATCGTAAAAAGAAAAATTTTTTTTTTTTTTTTTTTTTTACTTTATTTTTTCTTGATGCCTTTTGAAAACTGAATAGAAATGTACGCCTGTGTACGTTTATAAAGAACAAGTCTCAGGTTTTTTCTTTTTAAAAAAAAAAAAAAGAAAAAGGGTGGCTTGATAGACTTTGGTGTTGACAAAAAAAAAAAAAAAAAAAAAAAAAAAACAAAGCTTTTTATGCTCCATTTTAAAAAAAAAAAAAAAAAAAAAAAAAAACCACATAAAAAAGCCAAAGTTTTTTTACTTTTTTTAAAAAAAAAAAAATAATAAAATCATTGACGTATACTTTTATAATAGCCTCTAATTTTTTGTTTTTCTGGTTGTTTTTTTTTTTTTTTTTTAAATTCTATCAAATTCTTTTATATTTCTGTCAATGTCAAATTGGGTAGATAAAGTCAATGATCGCGTGGCTCGATCACGTATTGGAAAATACTTTCAATTAGAAAATTCTGGACATCGAAGAGAAAGAAAAGGCACCAAGTTTATGACTGAACTACGTGCGGGTGTCACTGTGTTCTTTGCAATGGTAGATTGACATGTGTGTGTTTGCTATACCCACACGTTTTACAATAGGCTTATATTATCTCTGTCAATGCCTCGATCATTTCAGAATCGGGTGGTACTTGTATCTGTACACCTACGGAAGGAGACCCTACGTGTGATAAAGATGTTGCCTACGCTCAGTGCGTGTATAACTTTAGACTGGACTTGATTATGGCTACTTCTATTTGTGGCATGATTTCGAGTATTTTGATTGGTGTGTTTGCTAATTTGCCGCTTGGTATGGCTCCTGGGTAAGACTTTCAAAAAAAAAAAAATTTTTTTTTTTTTCAGAGTGACTCAAGTGTGTCTGTGGATAGGATGGGTTTAAATGCGTATTTTACCTATACGATCGTAGGTTATCACGGTTCGGGTAAAGTATCCTATCAGACAGCTCTGGCTGCTGTGTTTATCGAAGGTATCATTTTCTTTATTCTCTCCCTGTTCGGTGTCCGACAGTGGCTTGCCCGTATTATCCCCATGAGTATCAAGGTAGCCATGGGGTGTGGTATTGGGCTGTACCTATGCTTTATCGGTTTGCAATCCTCGGCGGGGATTGGCCTAGTGCGGTTGGATTATTCAACGCTGGTGACGTTGGGCGGATGTCCTGAAGCGTCGTTGGACAACAACGGATCTTGTCTGTCACACCATATGGAATCCCCTACCATGTATATGGGTCTCTTGGGCTTGATTGTGATGGGTCTTTTGGTGATGTTCCGTGTACGCGGTGCGATTCTGATTGGTATTGTTTCGATCGCCATCACCTCTTGGCCTCGTAATAGCCCTATCACCTATTTCCCCTATACCGAGAACGGCAACCAGATGTTTGACTATTTCAAGCGTGTGGTGACCGTTCATGACCTGAGAAACGTCATGGGCCAATTCGATTTCGATATGACCTCCAAAGACATCTGGATCGCTCTAGTCACTTTTCTCTATGTGGACATCTTGGATACCACTGGCACAATGTATTCCATGGCCCGCTATGGTGGCTTTACTGACAAAGCGGGCGACTTTGAACACTCCACCTGGGCTTTTCTCGCCGATGCCTGCTGTGTGACCATTGGCTCCTGCTTTGGTACGTCTTCCTGTACAGCCTTTGTTGAGTCAGGTGCAGGGATTGCCGAAGGCGGTCGAACAGGCATCACCGCCATCTGCATCGCCTTTGGTTTCTTTATCTCCATCTTCTTTTCTCCCATCTTTGCCAGTTTCCCCCCTTGGTCGACCGGTCCGGCCTTGATCCTCGTAGGTTCCATGATGACCTCTAGTGTACGAAATATCAATTGGGATTATCCTGGGGACGCCATCCCTGCCTTTATCACCATGGCTGTCATGCCCTTCACTTACTCTATCGCTTACGGTGTCATCGGCGGTATCTTTGCTTACGTGATCCTCAACGGCCTCGCCTACCTCATTGAAAAAATCTCTGGCGGTCGAATCCATCCTGATTACTCGCAACGTGAAGACTGGTGGACCGCCGTCCTCAGTCGTTCGTTTGTGCCCGTCTGGATGCAGTTTATCGCTGCCAAAGTACGCGGTCAAGACTTTGATTGGGACGCTGCTGACGATTACGATTTTGAAGAGCAACACGAAGATGACCCAAAGCCTGCACAAACAAATAGCCCGACCGTCACTATTGCTCCCGATCATACCTCTGTCACTGGCATCGAAACGCTTTCCATTCATAGAAATGAAAAGAACTAGGCATCTCTCTCTCTCTCTCTCTCTCTCTCTCCTCCCTTTCTCCTATCCGTGTGCATGTGTGTATATATATATACTTTATTTTCTATAGAATCAATAAATCTCTCTTTTGCAAACAAAAAAAAAAAAAAGGCAAGCCTTGACTCACATAAAGCTTTGGCATCTTTCTTCACTGATGATAACTCTCAAGCAACATCCTCGACTTGGGTAAGAGCTTGGTTTGGTGTAGGCTACTTTTTTTTTTTAAAGAACAGACTTCTCCCTTACTTTAGCTATTGTCAAACTTATCCATGTAACACATGACTTTGGCCCGCCAAACTATGCAAGGAAAACGAAAAAGTGGGAGAGGGGCGATCCTATATCCGGACAAAGTACCCTACTTCTAGACTGTATTTAACAATGAATTAAAGTCAATTCAATAGTCGTTTTTCCCAAAAAAAAAAAAAAAAAAAAAAAAAAAGGGGAGGGGGTTTCTTTTAATCTATCAGAAATTCTTAGTTCTGCCATAGTGTTTAATTGTTTGTTATACGATAACGAGGAGTCTGAAAGAAATTGAATTCTCGTACGCCATTGGATAAGAGACGCACTACTATGGATAACACCACACTCGAAGGATTAGTCAAGCCAAGATGTAGGGTCAAAATCCACACAGTTGAAGTGCAGATCGCTGTCCAAAGCCAGAGTTGATCCGTCTGAAATACTCTTTTTCTTTGTCCAAAATAAAAATTTCTCGTGTCTACAAAAAGTAAAATAGAATTGACGTCCGACGGAACAATCTCCGATAATTACCAATTAGACATAATAGTCAATAACAAACTTTAACAATTAAGTTACAGGATCTCTTTCTTAGCACAAACAAAGCCCACACTGCCTGGCAAGAGACAAGGCAGAGACAATCCAAAGAGAGTCTTTTTACTGAAAGAGAAAAAGGAGGAGGAGGAGGAGGAGGAGGAGGAGGAGAGAAGCGTTCACTCAAAAAGAAAGCGAGGTTTATTTATAAATACTTTTGCAAAGCAACATATGTTCTGGGTCCTTTTTGTGTACGACTCTAATTACCAAGCTAATTTTTTTTTTTTTTTTAAAAAAAACCTATTTTAATTCGTTTTTTATATATATTTTTACATTATTTATTCTTTTTTTTTTTTTTTTTCATTTTCATATTTCCTTACATCTATCATGAAGCTTTCTATCACTGCCCTGTCTGCACTCCTTTTGTCCTCTGTTTCTCTTGTATCTGCAGACTCCTATGGTGATGCTATCAAAGCTTGGTGTTCGGGTAGATAGCGACAAGCGATTCTTTTTACATGGACTCATATTCTTTCTAGGTCTTTCCGTCAATTTCCCTGCTGCCTCTACTGTCGCTGTAGCCGGTCAAAAGACCAAGGTGACTGTCAGTAAGTAACAATCGATAAGAAACATGGACAACGTACTTAATCGTTTTGAATAGCCAGAACGCCTGATCAACACACAAAGACCATCACCGGCTTAGATGTAATGTCGCACTAGAAAAATTGCTTGTTTCTAAATATATATCTCTAACCGCTTTTTTATTTATTTATTTATTTATAGTTATACTCGGTGGACGCCAAAGGCAAAGCTACCTATGTCCAAAATGTATGGAAAGGAAAGTACGCTTTACAAAAATCTGCTTCTATTTCAGATACGATTCCCAAGAACACCGCTGCTGGCCTTTACTACTATCGGTAAGTTTAGTATGCTATCTATTTAAAAATAGAAAAAAGAAAGTAGCCATGTTTTTTCTGACACTCTCTCCTTTTCATAGTGTTTGGGTTACCAACTTGATTAACAATCAACATGGCCCTGACTGTTTAGAGACCTCTCACACTTTCAAGGTCACAACTGGATCTCACACGAATGCAGCGGGTGATGTTGAATATGCTGAACATCTGGATGATCCTCAAGTCTACTCCAACGAACACTATAATGGCTGTTTCGGTCTGTCGGTCGATTACCCTCAAGAAGGCGATACCTTCCAAACAGACAGTCATATTCATCTCCAAGTCAACCGTGACAGTGCTTCTCAAACAGACGCTTTGACCAAGGTTGAACTCTACAAAGGTCAAGAACTCGTTGAAACCGCTTGGACTGGTCATGAAGCTATCCAAAACTCTTTCACTCTCAAAGATCATCTCAAACTTGACAACATCGATCCTTCTGCAGATTATCACTATAAGCTCACTGTCACCTCAAAGCAATCCGAAGAAACCTGTAACTTTGAATCTGGAAACTTTAAAATCTCCAATTAAATAAACAACAAACCACACATACATAAAAATTAAAAATTAACAAAAACATGCTTTGGATTTCCCAAAAAAAAAAAAAAAAAACTGTAGTCAGAAAAAGATAGATTGAATCCTTGTCAAAAACAAGTCGTATATGAAAAAAGTTGACTTGTCCCCCCCTCCTCCCATAAGGCTTGAGGTTTCACGAATAAAGGAGACCATTTTTAATGAGAGAGTTTATTTGTTTTTATGAAACAGTGTATTTGCCACTTTTGACTTGCTTGTTGACTTTCTTGATGTTGGCCCATAGGGTGTTGACATCTTCCCCTGTCGATATACGAAAAGAGGAGAGTATCTGATCATGGATTTCAAATTTTACAAAGACAGGTTGAGGATTTCCCTGTTCGCTTACTTCAAACTGAGCCTTGATGACATGTTCGTTCGCATCAGGGCAGCCAAGGTCCCATCGGATACGATCGTTAGCTGAACTCAACTCGCCTGTAGGAATACTTTGGGCATGCTTGACATTTTTGCCAATCAAGGTCATAAATGATACATTCTCTAGTACGTGTTGGCTCATCTTTTGATATTTGATCAGAAGCCTCGTTTTTTCAGAATCAAATTTCCAGATGGGCTTGACAGAAAGAACGGTGGCATGCATCGCCTCTTGGTATTTCACTACCGCTGTTGGGGAACTCAAGTTCACCCACTGATACACCCCAGGGGAGATCTCACAAATCGCATCCGACACTGCTTCTAGTTGAAGCGATCCATCGAATGTAAGTTGAAAACAAACCGGATTCGCGCTCTCCGTAGGTCCAGAGTAACAGAGTCTGGCCTCCCCTTCAATCACCCTCGTCTCTCCTTGCCCATCGTTAGACACCACATGAACTTTCTCAATCATCACCACGCTTATCTCCGGCTGCTGATGGCTCGGCTCTTCTTCTTCAAAAGGCGACACCGCATTGGGTTGCTCCATCACAGAGTAAAGCTGTGTAGCTCGCACCCTACATCATCCGTCAGACTCCATCCTCTCTCTCTCTTTTTTTTTTTTTTTTTATAAACTTACTCTCTACGACCCCGGACCCTTCTTGGATTGGGATGCATATTTTTCTATGGCCTTGTTTGAATCTTTTCCGGTTTGAATAGATCACACCCTTACCTCTTTCAACAATGTCGCTACCCGTGTAAGTGCCACCGCGGCGTTCGATGCATCTTCTTCTACTACCGCTTCGTTCTTGATATCTACCTTGATTCGAGGGTTGGTGTTGTTACTGAATAGACTAAGAATAACAAAAACGGGTTGGAAGGGTCTCCCCCCTCTTTTTTTTTTTTTTTTTTTTTTGGTTACCTTCCAGCGTCTGAACTCATATCTTCGGTTTCAACAAAAGACCCACATCGATCAGACGGCCAGAGAGTCTCTCTATCTGTTGGAGGTATCGAGTATCCTTCAGAGTCAACGACAATAAGAGCCTATCCATTCCTTTTAGCAAACCCCCCCTTTTTTTTTTTTTTGTGTGTGTGTGTCTATTTACAGGTTCTTGCGGTGCAACGTTGGCTATGGAAAAACTAGCTGCCTTTCTGAGGTGTGGGGAGACGGTCGGTTCCTGAAGTTTTGTATGGCCAGCTGTAGACGTACTTTCTACCTCTGCAAGGGTATCTGAATGACTAAAGCTTCGTTGACGATTGGGTTCGGTTGCACTGTTTTTAGGTTTACGTCGAATGCTTACAATAGAGGAAAAGACTAGGAAAAAGAGACTTTTTTTAAGCAAGGTGGTTCATAGGTACGTCTTCTTACATCGTTTCTTTTTTCCTGTGGCCTGTTTTAAACTTGACTCAGAGTGAGAAGCCTCCAGGACCATAGAATCATGATCTGATAAAACATCAGCTCTACGCTCTTGATGTACAGAGGAACAGAAATGACTGAGCTCGTTTTCTACAGATAATGTCTCGGCCACTTTTAACATAGCGTTGCCACTCTAAATATCTTTGTCTTATTATTCTACTCTTTATCCTAGTCCCTCAAAAAAAGCAATTTTACTTGAAGTGTTTTCTCTGCTATTTCGCCTTGTAGAATCCCAAATGTTTTTAATGATTCTTTCATAGATCCCAAACGAATTTCATCCAGGTTTTGTAAAGCCTACCAAAAAAAAAAAAGTATAAGCAACATAGATAGACCATCCGTTTTGTTTTACCTCTAAATAACCAGGGGCATTGTTTTGCCATTCTAAGCTTTTACTCTCCTGTTGCTTTATGAGCTCGGCTGTTTTTAGCTCCCCTTTTGACCCTGCCTTTTTATGCTAATGACATGATCCATAAGAAAGCTATAAATGATACAATCCCGCTTACTTTTTGTATCCTCTGCTCCAAATCTTCATGTTCTTTGGCGGTTTTACTAATAGTCTGTTCCATACTTTGTATTTCATGATAAACATCGTCGTTGATCACACTCTGTTTCAATGGTAATTCAATGGTTTCATTTATCTTTTTAGAGTACTCTTCATGGATTTTTCCTGATAAGAAAAGCTCTTGTTGCAACGCTTCCCACAGTGGATAAAATGTTCTATTAAAAAAAAAAAAACTCTCAAATTAAAAAAAAAAAAGCTTTTCTCTTTCTTTTTTTATTTTTTATTTTTTACCCCAAAGAAGACTCATTAAATATATAATGCTTTTTTGACAATCGATTCAAACTTTGTACATACACATCTTCCACTTGGGCTCTAATCACATGAGTATTATATAGTCTCGGAGATCATTGATTACCGATCACGGAAATAGCCTGCAAGTTCTTCATTAAGTTTTATTGCTGTTGTTAAATGCACATGGGTGGAATCTAGTATTTGCTTTGGTCGCTCGTTCTACAGTAAGTCAGCTTCTCGTTGATTTTTTTTTTTTTAAAAGTAAACAAGCAAAAAAAAAAAAAAAAGTATCTTTGTATAGAAACGAAAATTACGATTAACGTGCTAGAAAACATTTTGTTGTTTAGTTTCCAAAAAAAAAAAAAAAAAAAAAAGAAGAGGAAAAGACTGGACGTTTTATTGTTCTTTACAAGAAGTACAAAAATGAGGAAACAAACCTAGATATTCCCAAATATGGTAATCCAACTGACGGTTACACAAACTGTGGAAACTGTAGTGGTCAGCGCGCGGCATATAGTATATAGACTTGTTTTGTTTTTGTTTGTATATCAATTTTTGAGCCGACCGTTTTCGGTGCGTATGCTGTTGAAGCAGCTAAAAGTTTTTTTGAGTTCCAAAGAAGCATAGTTTGTAAAGATTACACACGAAAAAAGTTTTACACGGTATTGAAAATGCGGAGTAAGTATTTATCCTAATAGAAAATCGCTTGCACACAAAAAAAAAAAAAAAAAACCGGTGGAATAGCTATGCCAACCTCACCTAGATTGTTTTGACATTAAAAGTATCGAGAAACTAAACCTACAGACAGCCAAACTTAAAGAAGGCTGTTTTTATCAACGTTGCTTTTACAGAGCTGATCTAAGGAAAGACACCCAACGTAATCGTCAGGAATAAAAATAACCAAATAGTATCAGTTTAGAAACTATAGAAGCATAAATCCATGTTATCAATCCATAGAAAAAGCCTTAGGCCTCTACTTTGGTATGTTTCTACAGAACCAGTATGTTTTTTACAAAATCATCCATGGTCCTATATCTGACTGACACAATCTTATTGAAAACATCCTTCAATTTGTTGTAGCTCTACACCATTTTTTTTTTTTCTACCGTTTTTTTGGTTATGAGCTTGTGTTGAACTTGCATCAAAACAAGTATGTTTGTTGGGTTCAAGTGCTAAAACAAATATGCAAAACGTTGTTGATGTTGCTCCTGGTAGAAAAATCGTCTCAAGTAATGATATGAATACTCTGCCAGACAATCGCCTGGAAGATGGCGAAAAAGAGAAAACGTAAACTGAGTATGTGCAAAATAAAATTGATTTGGTCAACAAAGATGCAATTCTTCAAACAATTCATATCCATATTGCTCTTATAATGTTCAGCAGTCTCATTTTACCATTGTGTAAGTACTACAAATAGCAGAGGTTTTCAAGCCCTCAAATGTTCTACAAAGTTTGAATTTTAGCTCTTCTAAAATAGCAGTAGTATCTCTTCAGTGAGGTTAACTAGAAATTTGAAATGCTCCTCATCTAACTTGGTAAAAAGATTTCCAGGAAGTTTAAAACCAAACCCTGAATGTCGTCTTTCAGCACCTTTACTAACATAATTCCAAGAAGTGAGTACAATAATCTCGGTGATTAGAGTTCCAAATTTTGTCATGAATCCTTCTTCGATTGTTAAGTGGAAAAATTTAAAGACCCCTCCCCGTTTAGATTTTCAAAGCCAAGTGTCCTTTCAATGAGAAATCTTTATTCTCTTCCTCCGTTAAGTCTATTTTTCTGTATCCGTGTACCCATGACAAAGATTCACAACAGATTCTTTTTTTTCCCTCCATCTGTTCTTCACTCGAATCGAAATACTCATTTTTACATTTTCCCCTTATCGCCATCTTCCAGGCGGTTGTCTGGCAAAGTATTCATATCATTACTTGAGACGATTTTTCTACCAGGAGCAACATTAACAACGTTTTGCATATTTGTTTTAGCACTTGAACTCAACAAAACTACTTTCATCTAGACTCTATTTCTATACGCATAAAGCAAAAGTATATACAAACTCGTTGGATAACACAGATATTAGCAAACAGTGTAAACCATTTTGTCTGTTTAGAGTCAGTGAAAAGTCATCAATATCAACTCAGCATAGTAACCCAAAAGTCGCTGGTATAGAATACAAACGTGTTTGTAGCTTTATAGTGTCGTGTATTGAAGCCTTTTGGTTTCTTCAGGGGAAAATTTTAGCATCATTATCAAAACCGGGACAAGCTGGGCCTATTTTTTTTTTAAAAAAAAAAAAAAAAAAACATAAAAACAAGGAACTGAATTCAATCGTTTTTTAAAGCACCTACTTTTGTGATTTTAGACTCCAAAAAGTTTATAATAACGTTTTTAAAGTATTCAATATTAAAATCGTCTTCGTCTTTAGAAACACTCTCACTTGAAGGTAAGGCAGGGTTTTTCAAGGTATGACCAGACGCTCCACCTCTGGCTTTAGTAGCATTGCTTGGGCTGGTTGGCTGCGTTACTTGCTGAAGCTTATTGAGTTTTTTTACTTCATCTTTTAGTGCCTACTCAAATAAAGTCGTATCAGCTTTCTATAGTGTTTTCTTTTTTATTCTCTTTCTCAACCTTATTTAGAGATTTCAAATAGCCTTCTCGGGTTTTTAGTTCTTCTATTTCCTTTGTTTGATTGTCGCTTAGTTTCTCAAAGTCAACATTTGCTTTGCTAAGACTAGTCTATTGATTCAATAAAAACATCAGCAGAATGCTTCTTTTAAATATGATTATGAGTCAACTAACGTTCAAGACTAAGTTTTCCTCGGCTTTTTTCGTGGCTTCTAGTAGTTCTTGTTTTGTCTTTTTCAGTGAAAAATCCAAATCCACGTTCATAGCTTTAACATTGTCTGTCTCCTCTTTGATATTTAGTGCATGCTGATTCATCTTTTCTGCATTTTCTCCTAGTGACTTGATGTTTTCTTTGAGGCATAAAATTGTTTTTTCTAATCTCTGTTCTGAAAGCTTTAGCTGTTTGTTTTCACTGTCTTTAAGCTCCATCTTTTCTTTCAAGTGTATTTTTTCTGCTTGGTGCTTTTCCAAACATTCTTCTAGTTCTCTTCTCTCGGACTTAGTCATATGGTGCTGTTTTTCTATTTTTTCATTCAAGTCAGCAATTTCTTGTCGATTTTCTTCTACTTTTTTTTGCAAGTTTTCAGACATGCTTTGGGAGCTTTCAAATTCTGCTTGTTTGATTTGGAGCTCATCCATTATTTTGTTTTTGTCAGCCAAAGCTGTTTTACGGTCGTTTTTGAGTGTACCTATTTCGGCTGCGCTTGTTTGGATTTTTGTATTCAAGACGCTAACTTCTACTTCACACTCACTCTTCTTCTTAGAAAGGATCTCATTCTCTAGATTTAGTTTATGGAGCTGAGCTTTTAGCGAATCATTAACTTGTTTCAACTGCAAAATTTCGTTTGATGTTTTTATTTGGTCTTGTTCCACTTTTGCCGCCTACAAACCCGCATTGTTCAGTACTAGAATCGAGTGTTAAATAGCTTCGTCTTCTTACCTCATATTTGAGTGATGTTCGTATTTCCGCAAGCTCTTGATCCCGTTCATTAAGAAGCCTTTTAATCACTTCAAGAGCTTCATTTGAATTTTTGAGTTTATTAGTCAAAGCTTTTGTCTCAGTTTCTTTTTCTAAAAACAGCTTTTGCACTTTTTTTAGATTTTCCAAAGCTTCGCTTAAGCTATCGTCAGCTTCAGACAATTTTTTAACCATATTTTCCTTTTCTAAAGAATTCAGTTTCTCTGCATTTTTGAGTACATCTTTCTCCTTTTGAAGTAGCTCCTTGCATTCGCAAACCTCCGCTAAAGCCGACTCAGTGTCTGCAAGCTGTTTCTTCAGGATTTTTTGCTTGTGCGAAAACTGTGTTTTCAACTCTTCTTGCTTTGTTTCCTCTTTTTTCCATTTTTGTAGAAAGCTGTTGAACTGTTCAATTTCTTGTCTTACTTGCT